>JBBPTX010000055.1:0-97253 GCA_038094595.1 Pulveroboletus aff. annulatus | reverse complement strand
TCAGCTTGATCGAAAGGACTTTGAAGAACGACTTCAAATGTTGAGTCCCTCTTCTCTCCTTCTGATGGCGGCTCACACATTTCTAACTCACACAGCAAAGCGGAATGGTGGTTCCGAGACGTTCTGGCACCACCACTGCACCGTCATCAATCTCGTGAGGGCGAATCCTACAACAGGGTTAAAGGTGAGATTAATTCAGTCTAACTGCTAGTATCTACTGTACTAACGTTCGCCCCTGCTCCTGATCCGCCAGCCACGCAAGGTCCCGGTTTGCTCCCGCTGCAAAACCATCAAATACCCGGGCCCTGAGAAGTCAGCATCGAACCACAAGCGGAATGAATGCGCGGACGGCGTCAAGTCCAAGTCGGCATCAGAGCTGCCTGAGCTGCCCCCCTGGCCCCAGCCACATGGCATTTTCTCAGGCGGGACCACCTTCCATGCCCGTCCTTTCCTCGAGACGGTCAAGCGGATCTACGATGCCATCACGTCGGGCACTCCCGAGCCAAGCATCATGTTGGTTGAGGCTCAGGCCTTCCTCATGATGCTCACTGAGCGCACCATCGTTCTTCCAGGCACTGGCACTGACAACCAGACCACCGTTCTATTCAAGCTTTTCCCTGGCTTCGCCATTGACAACACATACATCCCAGCCAGCCTCCTCGTGCAGCACGATGGGGCCAAGTACCTCCGCATCAGCTACCTCGAGCAGGCTGCCACCTGAGGGCATGGACATTGCTTGCAACCACGCTGTCGATCCATCAAACAGTGCGCCGTCGGACTGTCCTGTCTTGTTCCCCACTCACACTTGTTTTCATTTCATTCTTGCGTTTTTTCCTCTTCCACCCTCCCCCCTTGTTTTCATTTCGTTCTCGCATTTTTTCTTTCCCTTCCACCCTCCCCCTGTTTTCTATTCGTGCCGATCACACCTTTGACTTTAATGCTCGATTGAACCCACAAATTCATTTTTTTCATCCCCTTCCGTCTCTCTCTAGGCATCTAGCTACTGCTGTTGTCTGTTATGAGTACAATACAGCGATTTTGTGACCGTTCCGAGCTCCCCGTCCTCGTGCGCGCTCGTCTCGCCCCTGTCCCACAAGCTCCCACAAGAATTTTCGACCTTAGCGAAATTTCCCCCCTCGAGGCAGTGCCACACCACCGCCATCGATCTCGTGACCGTGAGGTCGCAATTGGTCGTCTTCGGTCAACGCCGTTGCGGAGTTGGAATTATTGGTCTATCGGTCCTGATTGGTCGAGATTGGTCGACCAATCGACCCCTGGGAATGGCGGTGCTCCCATCTACCCCGCGTCTCATAGATAGCAGTCAGTCGCATCTTGTACCCGTACGTCTTAGTCACCCCAACGCAGCGTGGCCCTGTTCAGTTGTGCCCGCTCATCTCAGTGTTTCCCGCCGCGGTCACGGTGGGCTTCCAGTTCCTTCTGGTACGCCGGAGGGGGTGGGGGAGTAAGTAGATTTACACGTGCCCAGTGTAAAAGGTAGGAGTGTAATAGGGATTGGGTGCCCTCGCACTGTCAACTTCCTCGTCACCACAAAGTTGCGCTGGTGTGGACATTGTCGGTCATCGCGTCGGCGCAATCGTCTTCAGGCCTCATCAACATATCTTAACGTGTCAGTGCGGTCATCCTCACTCTCGTGTCGTCACAGTTGCGTCGTCCTCGCCATGCCATCCTATGCCATTGCATCAACAAGTTGACGTTGTCATCAGTGTTACTTGCGACAAAAAGGATCCTTCACGAAGGACACTGATTTGTCCCCATGGCATCCGCTGGCGATTCGTGGCGAATATTGGTTTGGTCACCGCATTCGATAAGCAACACAAATGATTAATGACTGCCAGGACTATAAACATGTAATACCATTCGTGTTCGAGAGTAGTATTACCTACTACTAATCTACTGTAACTCAGGCTACTATGACCACTCGAAAAATGCTGTAGGACAGATTGAAAACAGGCAAACTACAAATGCGGCAGAACCGTACAAGAAAACACAGCAAAATTGGCCGAGAGCACGGCGTTCCGCAAAAACGCGGCACGAATGACAAAAAAATGAGGCATATGAAGATCTTGGATGATCAGGCCTCAGGGCTGGGTGTCTGTGTGAAGGTGGACATGGAGTCGAAAGAAGTCGCCGATCGTTTCTGTCTCATTGTCATCCATAGTGGGTGTGGTAATGCGTGCAAGAAGGGAGTCAAGTGTTACGACAGCTGCGATATATGTACTAGAGAACCTGGACTTGGATGGACGTGACATCATCATGGTGTGCTGTATCTAGAATGGGTGACATTACCACACGATGACAAGGCACGATGACATAAGGAACTTACGATTTGAAGCCAAAAACGAGAGCAACAATGATGGAACGAGAGCAACATCAGCATAGACGCAGACCCCATGAATGAGGCGCAACTCCCGGGGGGTAATGGGCCCACGTGAAATATTGTCATATCTGGCCATGAGGGTGGCAAAAAGGAGGCACGTAGATGATACAACGAAGAGAGATGCCCAGTAGGCGACCAGGAATGGTATGTACGACTTGGAGGGCTGGATTTGTAGCCCAACGAGCACAGTGACCACCATTTCTATGACGGTAAAAGCGAGGGGAGAGCCTACAAATATTGCCGGCTTAGGTACATCCTCATTGATGGCTCGGATGACAGCTTTTTCGGCTGGGATGACTTTGGTCCTTGATTGAGGTGAATGACGAACGTCGTTCTTGTTAGTGGTGGCGAGTGGTGGGAATGGAAACCGGGCTCTGGTTGGGTAGCGGGCAAATGGTGGACATCGTTCATTGACCGACTGGCAGTAGGTGAGTGGTGGGCATCGGTCTGTGATCCGATGGAAGTGTGCGAACGACGGACGATGCTACTGGAAGCTCCTATGATGGCAGTGGACACATCAGCAGACTTGTCATCATGAGTGGATGTCGGTGATGAAATCTGCCCAAGACCAGACTGATGGAATTCAGAAACAACAGGCTGGGATACATTCGCCATGGCGAGACGGCGACAGGTTGATCACGATAGTGGCCTTCGTGCTTGATCACGGGTCACTAGATGATAAGGCGGATGTATCTAGATCGAAAGAGTGGGGACCGCCACGTGAATCTGGAGTCACAGATTTGGTGTGTGTGGGAAGACAGGTCTCGGACTCTGGAACCAACCGTGTGCCGTGGATTGGGTCGGCAAGATCCGAGTCAGTGCTGGATCCAGATGATAGGTAGACCTGACCTTCAGAGTGTAGGAAGGTCCTGAATTGTGCTGAGAGTGGTGCGAAGAATGTGAAAAAAGGTGAGGGGCAGGGAGAAGGTGAAAATAGTCACCCATAACTCCCGGTGAAACTGGTTATGTCCGAGTCCTGTGCGTAGTTAGTTATACCTAGACGGTGACTTATACCGTGGAGCGAAACAGATGCATGTGGGCTGTACGGTAGAGTTACTGAATGGTACGTGACGGCTCGCGCGTGTCACATCACGTGATGTCACGTTGTTGTTATTTGATTCGGATTTAGAACGTGACTCTCATTCCTTTCACTCATGACGCGCGGACGCAGTTTCGGGTTACGAGGCGGACGTGGCGGACGCGCTGGTTTTCGAGGAGGGTCTAGTTTTCGTGGAAGAGGGAGGGGTGGACGAGGCGGCGCATCCAACGGGAACGTACCGGCAGAAGGCCCGGCTCCACAACGCGACGATGACGGTACACAGCTCGCTGAGCGATTCGAGCAAGTCAGATTGGGTGACGAAATTGACGAGAAGCTTGGGTTTGCACGGTTGCAGGAAGGTGGACGGAGAGAAGGTTGGCTCATCAACATGCACCCGACGCTCGTCAAGGACCCCGACTATCCTGGAGGAAAGGCTGCGGTTGATTTTTACTTTATACAAGACGACGGCGGGTCCTTCAAGTGTACGATGCAGTACGAGCCGTATTTTTGCATTGCTTGTAAGGTAAGTACGTTTGGTATGAGTCTTTTTGATTCTGCTCATGACTTGTCGTGACATTAGAGCGGCTCAGAGGCGAGCGTCGAGGAATGGCTCATGAAGCGGTACGAAGGTGTCATATACAAGATCGTGCGCGACCGCAAGGAAGACCTCAAGTTGCCGAATCATCTAATGGGACACCGGAGACTCTACATTCAGCTATGTTTCAGGAACGTATCCGATCTTCTCACTGTCAGGCGTGATATTGCCCCCCTCGCTCTTGAAAATGGTGCCAAACGAGGAGCTGTCGATGCCTATGCGGAAGTCGTCAATGCCACGGCAGGTCCAAGCACTAACTTGGAACTCGAAGGCGAATGGTCGGAAATCGGTGGAAGTATCAACAGTGGCAGCTACAGGGAACGGGATCCCCGCGAGTGCATCGTCGACATTCGAGAATTCGACGTGCCCTATTATCTTCGCGTGGCTATCGACAACGAGCTGCGTGTTGGATTGTGGTACGCGGTAACGTTCAACGCTGGCAAGCCAGACTTTGCGCAGATCACAGAACGTGTCAAGCGTGCCGACCCAGTCGTCATGGCATTTGATATCGAGACGACCAAAGCACCTCTCAAGTTTCCTGACCAGGCCATTGACCAAGTAATGATGATTTCGTACATGGTAGATGGTCAAGGGTATCTCATCACGAACCGCGAAATTGTTAGTGAGGATATCGAGGACTTCGAGTATACTCCCAAGGAGGGATACGAAGGCCCGTTTATCGTGTATAACGAGAAGGATGAGGTATGTCACTCATTCGTAACGGCCACACATTTTGTTTCATGCCAACTTGTTCAGGCTGGAACAATCATGAAATTCTTCCAACATATCCAGGAGGTGAAACCTACGGTGATAGCCACGTTTAACGGCGATTTCTTCGATTTTCCATTTCTTTGCGCGAGAGCAAAAATCAACGGCATCGACATGTTCTTTGAAACTGGATTTGCCAAGGATGCGGAGGATGAGTTCAAAAGTCGGTGTTGTGTGCACATGGACTGTTTCCGATGGGTGAAGCGCGACTCGTATCTACCACAAGGTAGTCAAGGCTTGAAAGCAGTCACGACAGCAAAGCTGGGATATAACCCAATCGAATTGGATCCTGAGCTGATGACGCCGTGCGTTAATCATAATGCTCGTTGATATCCACGTTAACGAACAATTGCCAGATATGCCATGGAACAGCCTCAAGTCCTGGCCCAGTACTCCGTCTCCGATGCTGTTGCGACGTATTATCTCTACATGAAATATGTGCATCCGTTCATCTTCTCGCTGTGCAACATAATTCCATTGTGTCCGGACGAAGTATTGCGAAAGGGAAGTGGAACACTTTGCGAAACGTTGTTGATGGTTAGTGGTCTGGAAATGACGTTTGGACCGTTCTCACGCGTTGACTTAGGTGGAAGCATACAGGGGCCATATTATTATGCCTAACAGACACGAAGATGCTCACCTAAACATGTTCGAAGGTCACTTACTTGCTTCAGAAACGTACGTCGGAGGGCACGTGGAAGCATTGGAGGCCGGCGTTTTCCGCAGCGATATCGCTACCGACTTCAAGATCGTCCCTGCAGCTGCTCAGCAGGTTCGTCGTACTCTACTAGAATGTTACACGTGCTGAGCGCCTGTACTTAGCTCATCGAGGAACTTGATGCCGCGCTTACGTTCTACATCGTCGAGGAATCAAATGAATCTTTGGAAAACGTCACCAACTATGACGACGTCAAGTCTCAGATTCAATCGTCTCTCGAGCTCATCCGCGATAACCCAAAACGGACTGACAAACCACTGATCTATCATCTCGACGTTGCCGCAATGTACCCCAACATCATGTTGTCAAATCGGCTACAACCGGACTCTATGGTCGACGAGTCGGTGTGCGCAGTATGCGACTACAACCGACCGAAGAAAGAATGCGACCGGCGGTTAGAATGGGCCTGGAGGGGTGAATTCTTCCCTGCACACAGGGACGAGTATAACATGATTCGACACGCGCTGAACCAGGAAGCCTTCCCTCCCAAGAAACCTGGAGAACCACAACGCAAGTTCATGGACCTGACGGAAACTGAGCAGACTGCCCTTTTGCACAAGCGACTTGGAGACTACTCCCGCAAAGTGTATAAGAAGACCAAGGACACGAGGGTCGAGACACGCGAGTCAATCGTGTGTCAGAGGGAAAACCCGTTTTATGTGGATACTGTGCGCCGATTCCGTGACCGGCGGTACGAATACAAGGGGCTTCTCAAAACGTGGAAGAAGAACCTTGACACGGTTCTTGGCGAGGGTCGCCCACTTGCGGAGGTGGACGAGGCGAAGAAGATGATCGTACTTTACGACTCGTTGCAGCTCGCTCACAAGTGTATCCTGAACTCGTTTTACGGCTATGTGATGCGTAAAGGTGCGCGTTGGCACTCCATGGAGATGGCAGGGATTACCTGTCTTACCGGCGCGACGATCATCCAAATGGCCCGTGCATTGGTGGAGCAGATCGGACGCCCTCTTGAACTGGACACAGATGGAATCTGGTGCATGCTCCCAGGCGTATTCCCGGAGAATTTCATATTCAAGTTAACCAGCGGCAAGACCATTTCCATGTCGTATCCGTGTACAATGCTCAATCACCTTGTCCACGCGCGGTTCACAAATCACCAATACCACAACTTGAATCCAGAAACCGGGGAATATGACGTTCACTCTGAAAACTCTATCTTCTTTGAGCTTGATGGACCATACCGCGCGATGATTCTTCCCTCGTCGAAGGAGGAAGACAAACTCCTCAAGAAGCGTTACGCAGTCTTCAACGATGACGGCTCCCTCGCAGAACTCAAAGGCTTCGAGGTCAAGCGACGTGGTGAACTCCAGCTCATCAAAATCTTCCAGTCCCAAATTTTTGAGAAATTCTTGCTCGGCACCACCACTGAAGAATGCTACAGTGCTGTCGCCAACATAGCCAACCAATGGCTCGACATACTCTTCTCTCGCGCAGAGACACTATCGGATGAGGAACTTGTCGACCTTATTGCCGAGAACCGAAGCATGTCGAAGACCCTCGCAGAGTACGCTGGTCAAAAGTCGACTTCAATTAGCACCGCCAAGAGGCTTGCCGAGTTTTTGGGGGATCAGATGGTCAAGGACAAAGGTCTCGCTTGCAAATTTGTCATTTCTGCAAAGCCCAACGGTGCTCCTGTCACCGAGCGTGCTGTCCCGGTCGCCATTTTCTCTGCAGAAGAATCTGTCAAGCGAACCTACCTCCGAAAGTGGCTCAAAGATCCTGGGCTTAGCAAATTCGACCTTCGTTCGATCCTGGACTGGGAGTATTATATCGAGCGATTGGGCTCTGTGATTCAAAAGCTGATCACTATTCCTGCAGCTATGCAGGGCGTCTCAAATCCTGTTCCGAGGATCAGGCATCCGGACTGGTTGCATCGCAGAGTGGCGGGAGCTGTTGACAAGTTCAAGCAGAACAAGGTTACGGACTTCTTCTCTGTTGCTCCGCGGAAGGTGCAAAGGAACGGAGAGAATGACATGGAAGACCTTGGAACGCAGAAACATCCCGAGAAAGGACGCATCGCCGTCGTGAACCGCAAGACTACGCGGAAGCCAAGTCCAGAGGCTGAGGAGAATGACCCGTGCAACGGTCCTCTTCCAGACCCCAGCGCGAACTACTTTTCTTGGTTAAAGGCGATCAAGCCTCGTTGGCGCAAGAAGCGCGAAGCACGTTGGGGTGGAGAGACATCGACCGTCGTCCCTTCGATGTTTAGAGGTGCACGGATACGAACGACACAACGCTGGGACATCGTACAGATCCGACAGAGCAAGATTCCTGGACGCTTCGTGATGTGGGTTTCCGTCGACGGAGAGCTCACGCCCGTCCCCCTTCGTATTCCAAGGCAATTTTACCTTCATTTCAAGAATCCGCCCAGGGACGACTTATTTCACATAGAATACTACCAACTTGAAAAGGTCACCCGACACCTACCGAGGGATGTTCCGTGTATCAACCTATACAAAGTAGTCGTGAAGGAGGATGTCTATGAAGACATTCAAGAGCATTTTACGGATTTGACGAATGATCCTAATGTCGACGGTGTGTATGAGCGACAGGTATGCGTTTCTCATGTGAATTTGATGCAATAGTGATAACACGTTACCAGGTTCCACTTGAGATGCGAGCTTTACTCAAGTTGGGCAAGACTTGCATTGTTGATGAACTAGGATTGACTCTCAACAAAGCCCAAACTACGGGAGTTGATCTAAGCCAGCTCGATCGCGCTAGCCCATCCCTTTCTCGAAAGACTTACCTTGACGGAGGGCGGAGTAGCAAGTATCTATTCCTCTACCACGCTTGCTCGCAAAGCGCGCCGATTCATGTGTTCGCACTCTTCCTTCCTGGCGGTGCCGCCAAACTGCACCTAGTAGACCCCGCTACGCGCCGCCAAGGCATACCACGTTTACAAGAGTTGTATGCGGATCTCTTGAAGAAACGGCAAAGTCATTACGGAGACCCTATTTCAATCCAGTACCCTTCATCTTGCGAGTTCACCACGACTTACCACAGCAAGGACGTTTCTGCTCTGAAGGCGATATCCCGAGAGCTCGGACTCTTTGAAAATCTATCCTACATAGTCATAATCTCCTCGTTGAAAGAGCAAGTCTACTTCGACACCCACGTTCCCAAGCTCTCAAGATTCCCTATCTTATCGATGCCCAAAGCCAAAGTTCATCACACTCTTGACGTCTTTCCTTGGCAAACGTATGTCGCCCAAAAGATGCTACAGCGCTACCTCATGTGTGGCGTGTTGCTCGATCGATCTATCGCTCTTTCGGACTATTATGACATTCCTATTGGGCACATCGATGGTGACCAACCCGTCATTCTGTCTGACATCAGTTTCGCACGACGGTTAATACAACAAGATATCATCCTTTGGTGGTCACCCACGGAACGTCCAGATCTCGGTGGCAGGGAAGCTGACAACCGACCAACCGAGGAACTACCGAACACGGAATTCGCAACCGCTGGGTGTTATTACAATGTATGCTTAGAGATTACGGTTCGCAACCTGGCAGTCAACTCCGTTCTGCATTCGGTGGTGGTGAACGAACTGGAGGGAAGCGGTGGGGCGACCGCCTTTGATTCCACGTCTCGGACCTTGAATACGTACAACCGGGCCGACGCACAACGCGATGTCACACTTGGGGAGTCAAATGTCTCTACTTTAACGTTCAGCATTATGAAATCGATGATCAAGACCTGGCTTCTTGACAAAGTCCAGGCCAACTTTGATTTGGACAGCCCCGCGACTATAGCTATTGATCATTTCTGGAGATGGGTCAGCACGAGCGGATCATGCCTTTATGAGCCGAGTATCCATCGCTTCATTCATGGGCTCATGCGAAAAACGTTTATCCAAATGCTCGCCGAATTCAAACGACTTGGTTCCCATGTCATCTATGCTGATTTTACTCGCATATTACTTGCTACTTCAAAGCCACCTGGAACAGCCCACGCCTACGCAACATATATCACCACAGCGGTCACATCCCACGAGTTATTCCAACATATGTATCTAAAAACTGACCGCTTCTACGACTTTCTGCTGTTCATGGACTCTGCAAACTATGGGGGTATCGTTTGCGAGGACTCTCTTGCCACTGAGCCACCAGAAGAGCTCGCCGTCGAGATGCGATGGAACATAGAAAATTTCCTGCCGCCAGCTATCCAAGATGACTTCAGATCCGCGATCCAATATTTCATTGTCGAACTCTACAAGGTCAGACAAAAGGCTAACGAGAGTTCACGCGTCCCTCTTCGAGTATTGCAAAACTCCGCACCTGACGTCACACAGCAGGATATGGGGAAAGCGAAAGAGCTAGGCGCCACTCGCGAGTTCATTTCAAGGAAACTCACCCGAAAACTCCTACGGCTCGTAGGTTCGGTTCAGAGCAAACACAGAGACTCGGTATATGACGAGCAACTCCAATCTCAATTCGTTTTCCCGGTACTCCCAGGCTCTTACCTCACGCTCACCAACCCTGTCCTCGAGTTCGTCAAATTTACATGTGCAGTATTCGGCGTGGCACAGGACTATCAAGTGGAGATCGGCCTATTAAAACGAAATCTCCTTGACCTGACGGGCGTTCGAGAGTTTGCTCATGATGCCATTTTTCGAAATCCCTGCGATACCCTGAAACTGTCCAACGTTGTATGCAAAATGTGCGATACGCTTCGGGACTTTGACTTTTGTCGAGACCCAGAGCTCATGCCAGATGGTTTGACCGTGGGTCCTCCCAAATGGATGTGTCGAGGATGTGACTGCGAATACGATCGAGTTGCGATAGAGATGGAACTCATCCGGATGGTTGGCGCAATCGAGAAGTCGTTTGCCCAGCAGGACATGCGCTGTTCCAAATGCAAACAAATCCGCTCAGATAACGCTTCGCGGTATTGCCAGTGTTCGGGATCATATCAATTGGTCATCGGAAAAGTGGAAATGAAGAGAAAGCTGAGGACGGTCCTCAATGTTGCCATTGTTCACAGCTTTGCAAGACTAAAGGTACGTTTTATAGTCGATGCTGGAAAACCTAAATATTGAATAATCCGCTCTAGGAGTGCGCACAAGTCATGCTAGAGGGCTGGTAAACCGACGTGATGACCTTGCTTTCGATCGTCTTGTAAACACTTGATATGATAGTAGTTGTTTAGAAATGTTCCCATCATGACCATGATTATTCCTGTCAATCTCCGGTAGTATATCGGATAGTACATCCGCCTGTCATCACCACCACCTTACACAAACCGCGGAAGAGCGGGGTACATTGTAACTCTACTTCTTTTCACGGATTCATTCAGCGGCATCATAATTGTGGGAGTCCGAATACAGAATACAGAGCGCATACATAGGTACTCCTGTTCTACTAAGACAAAGATTTGATAAAGATAATAAACCTGTCATCATCTACAAGGATACTTGCCAGCAAGCACACATACAACGAACGAACATTGCCCAACCAAGTCAACGGAAACATAACAAGAAAATGGGAAACCTCAACATTCCTCTTCCGTCGGCGGCATCCCTTGGAACACGGCCCTTGTGGTCCTTACACCATCAATGCTCGGTCGCGGCCGGAAACTCTCCCTCTTGATCCCACCACTCTTGTTGCCCGTGCTCGACGCTCGCAGGGTAACTGAACTTGCGACGCACGACTTCGCTGAACTAGTAAGACGGTGGGAGCTCACAGCGGAACTCGTAACTGCCCGTGATGTCGTACGCTGCACCGTCGACGGAGCACGTCCCCATCCAAGCGACGCATATCCCTCCGTATGTTTAGACCGTGTTGTGACGCGGGAGGTCGGCGGCGCTACATGAACGACTGGTTTCGGTAGTCCCGGAGCAGTCCCACTCGGCGTGTGGCCTGTTGCCGGGCACCTGACAGGTTTGGCACTGCCATCCACAAGCTTTTGTCGTTTCGTCGTGGTCTGGGACATCGATGACCCCGACCTCACTGCTGGCGTGACGGTACCCAGAGGTGGGTGTTGTGTTCTCCCGGGGACATAACCCACTTTGCTGGTGTTACCAGTGGTAGGCTCCGCGCTGCGGCTACGTGACAGGGGACCAGCTGCATTGAGCGACTGCACCGAGTACTGCGACGTAATGGTCTTCTTTTTGTTCTCTTGCTCGTTTGCAGATATATTCTCCATCAAAATCTGGGACATACTTTCCCCATGCACCTGAAAGGGGCGGCCATTGGCCTGTTCCCATGCTGGAAGAGATGAGAGGAGTTGTTGTTCCAGCTTAGTGTCGAGTTGCAAATCAGCGACAGAATAGTCGTAGGACTGAAGAACCAACCTTTGGTTTCTCCTTTCCGACTCGCTTTCTCATCTTCTCTTCTCTCAATAGCCGACCTGGATCCCTACTGCCTCCTCGGCCAAGGAGGCGCGTTTGATCTCCAGCAGCTCGCTCCAGCTCTTTCTCTTCCTCGCATATGTCAAAGTATTTCTTAATTGACACCAACAAGGGTTTCTTCAGTCTGACCTCCGCTTTCAGCCGAGCAATTTCATGCTCATGCTGGCTCAGCAAATCTTCCGTGTGCTCATCTGCATGCAAAGTATAAATCACATCCTGGAGTCGTCACAAGAGAGCACCTACCATCCGCAAAAGCAGCAAATTCCCCGCGCTCATCGTCTCCCATCATCAGTTCACTCCACAGCGATTCAATCTCAGACCGGGCGTTCGAAATAAACTCTCCCATTCGTTCCCTCCTGAGGTCAATCATGCGTTCCAGTTCCTCTTCGTACGATTGAATGACCTGGGGTGTGGTCCCGCGATTCGCCTGCACAAAATGTGCGTCAATTAGCATCGTGATTTACCCTGGGTAGCTCACTTCAACGAATGCATCCATAGCTTCATCCTCCACCCCCATTCTTCTCCAAAGCGATTCTAGTTGATCATACATGGCTTGAATGTGAGTTTCTCTTCGTTTCTTCAGTTCCGCTAGCTCAGCGCACCGCTGTTCTGCATACAATACCACCCTCTGGGTCGGTTCGACTGCAAGCGAACCAAGTAGGGTTGAAGGAACGGGATCGGGCGTTGATGAAGAATCCAAGAGTTGCACGAATCGAGAGAATGCGTGCAGAAACTCCCGTTCAGTATCTACACATGATTCAGAAGGTGGCGTTGGAGTTGGAGAGGTGGAACGGAAAAGAAGCTTGGCGTCGGACCTGCCTTGACACGAAGGCGTGGGTGTGGCAGTGGATTCGAGAAAAGGGTCCGAGCTCGATGGCCGTAGGTTGCTGGAAGATGTGCGGGGAAGTGTATAGGTCGGAACAGTTAGTGTTGAGGAAGCGACAGGTAGAGTCCGTGTGTCATCAACTTCTGGTACATCGATACCAAGTTCAGTGTGTAACCAATCGATTTGGAGGAACACGTCCCCCAGGAGAGCAAGGCGCTTCGTCTAAACAAAGACATTTGAGTGGACATGAAAATTCACACTAAAGCCAATGTGAAACTCGGATAGATGGCATGGTTGCCAAGATAAAGTGTCTGCATGCAGCGTGACAAGTCACGAGTACATAGAGATGCTCAACTCAAACGACCATATGCTATTTGCAGAGCAATGAAAAGCCAACTCACCAACTCGCCTTTCCCCCGTACTAGTTCCTTCTCCAGTTTGGAGAAACGCTCGGGCGTGACATCCCTAAGTGCATTAGGACCACTTGGATCCTCTTCGGCTGAAACTGTCGGTTGAAGGATATCAACAGGAAAATAACTCGATCCTAAGCTTCGCGCGAGTGTATTCAGTCTGTTCGTCAACGTCATCAGCTGCTCGAGCTTCGTGTGGTAGACCTATTCCGTTATCAATATATTGCACCCTCGTGCCAGCAACCTTCATCGACACACCTGGCGCAATCGTTCTTGATACTCGAGCGCACGTCCATGTCGTCGCGGTAGCACCCTTTCCAATTTGATTTCGTTGAGCGATCCCGCGACTTTGGCGTTGGTCCCCACCGCGCGCACGTATCGCGAACACCCGATCTCCACCACCCCGCATTTCGTTTCCCATTCCTCCACTTGCTTCTTGCGTACGTCGATTTGTGATTCAACTGCTCGAGTCAGGTTTAGCTGCAGTTCTTCGAGTTCGTCTTCGAGGGCGGTGGCGGGTAGACCGAGTTGGGAGTGCAGCTGTGGTAATAATTGTGTTTGAGCGTTCAAATGTGTGTGCAGTGTTGAAAGAAGCGTGCTCAACGCGAGCGACGAGGAGGCCATGAGCTAATGAGTCAAGATCGCGTCGGTCACAACCAAACCGCCGCGCTTCCATATCACGTGACTGTTGATATATCACCTGATCTTTGGGAGCCTATTGTACACTGCCACGTTGGCTACACTACGGTATAAGCAGCATTCCTGATGCAGGATTAACCCGAGCTTTCTGCACTGATCGCTTTCCCTTGCGCAGTGAAATTTGTGGAGGAAATGGGACATCCTTTCCCCACTCCATTTAAGTTTTGAATTGTGACAGCAGCGACACTGAGACGAGCGGCCTGAGATGCAGTACTGTTATCCGTCGGGAACGATGGCAAAGGGACCGTGGGATTGAGGACCGCGTGTCCAGCGCGGATGTTCGCAGTGAGATTCTGTATTGGATGTCTCAGGATTTTGCAAGAAAGATGGAAAAAGAAACCCTTACGGAAATGTACTCTGCTTGGCTCGGGGGGCACTGGCACGGAATGCGGATCGGTTGCCCATTAGTACCATTTACAGCTCCATCACAATTCCCAACACCTTGATGATCATCCGTGAATCACCACTCCCAATAGATAGTTGACATACGTACCATCAGGGTTAATACCCGACTGCCATCCCAACGGTGGCGCAAGTGCAGCGATCTGAGCGTCAGTTGGGGATAATGTGGTGTTTCCAGACGACGGAGTAGTTGTACTGTTCATAATAGATGAAGGAGAGGGGTGTGAGGACGTTGGAGCCGACGGTTTGGGGCACGAAGGAATGCTGGTCGTCCGGATGGCACTGGTACTAGGGGTCGAAACAGGAGTAGAAGGCGTGAGGGTTTGGGTCAAGGTATTTAACGTCCCCGCTTCGATCGCCTTCTGTTGTGCAGAAAACGTAGTCGACGAAATGGGGCATCCGACACCAGCCCCTTCCAAATTCTGCAATGTGGCTGCGGCAGCATTTAGACGCGCGAGCTGCGAAGCAGTACTATTCTCGGTCGGGAAGGTGACTTTGACAGTTGGGTTCGTAGTAACAAAACCAGCTGCTACATTCTTGTTGAGAGCCTATACGGGATCTATCAGAACTGGCATTCAAACATACATTTCTTTGTGACGAACCGCGAGAAAGAACGTTGAGTTCGGAGGACATTGACAAGGCACGAGCACAGGTTTTCCGCTGGTTCCGTTCATGGCGCCGTCACAGTTTCCTGTGCCTAGTAGTAGGAGGGATGATTTCCGCCCGAGATGCAGTGAACGAGGGGTTTACTGACCATCAGGGTTGACTCCTGCTTGCCACTCAAACGAGGGAACAAGTGCAGGATCCACATCTCTCTTCAAGTTGCGGTGAAGATTTCCATTCAACGGAAAGGAAGCGATAGCTTGGGCCAGAAATAAAATAGCGATGATCTGATAACATGGCATGATTTGACAAATTCGCAATACACGACGGTTGCCCAGGATTCAAGTGGTGACGGTGTCGATTACGATGGAATACAATTGGATGAGGTTCAAAGAGAGTAGATGGGCAAGTCGCCAGCGACCTAGGAGAGGATAGTGGGTATCAAGGTCGTTCCTTGTGCTACCTGGTCGTTCCGCTTTTAACACATGAATGGCTGGGCCCTCCATTGTCTTCCAAAAAGGTAGGAAATGAAGGAAGTCACGGTGTGGTTTTGAAGATGAGTGCCCTGGACCTTTAAGATGAGGCTGCAACTTGTTTCGAGGTACGATATGGCGGGTATAAGCACAACAAAGACAATAAGCTAAACCCATACAATAACGTTGTCACTGATTCACCAACAATAATACCTACCATGAAGCGTGTGTCCTGGACTTTGTGCGGATCGGTTGGAGCCAAAAAAAGCTTGTCCTTCAACAGTATGAATAGTTGGAAAGACAAATCTTCAAGCTTCATGTCCCATTTTTGAATTGATCGTCCCGAGTACGACGAATATCGATATCTTTGACCCACGAAGTGAGAGGTTGTCGATTTGGAAAAAAACTAGTATTCATCTAGGCACAAACTCTTGGTAAATTAGCACGGCATGTGACAGGTCACGCGGTCCTTGTGACGGTTACCTGCGCTCATCGCCCTCAGCGCAGTCCACTACCAGTCTCATTACAAGTCCTTGTCGTCTCGCTTGTACGGCGGGTAAAAAGCACTCTAGTCCATTCTCTGACTCATTAACACTCACAGAGTCATCATGTTGGTGCCCCCTCGCACTGGCCATGCCGCTGCTGACGTCTCCCAATACCCCAGGTCTGAACCTTATGACCCCTACCTCCCTCGCAATGGCTCGTCATCAAACCCCTCTGGTTCCCAGGGAAATGCCAAAACCGCAGCCATCCAACAACAGATCGACGACACCGTCGGAATAATGAGGGAGAACATCACAAAGGTCGCAGAGCGAGGCGAACGACTGGATTCACTGCAGGACAAGACCGGTCAGTTTCTTTGTCGTTGCGATGCATCTAGAATTCTATCAACTGTTGCCCAGACAACCTCGCCGTCTCCGCCCAGGGCTTTCGTCGGGGAGCAAACAGAGTGCGCAAGGTGAGTCGTGTTTCCCTCTCACGCAGTACAACGCTGACCAGTTCTCTTTAGAATATGTGGTAAGTTTTCCGTTCCATGTTCACATCCCCTCTCTCACTTGCGATGGCACAGGTGGAAAGATATGAAGGTGGGCTCGTGTTATCACGCAAGACAAGAGTTCTGACTTGTTTTCTAGATGCGTATCATTATAGGCCTCGCCGTGGCCATTATTATCGTCATCATTGTTGTCAGCATTGTCAAAGCAACACACAAATAGCCCGACCGGTTCTATCTCCATGTCACCAGTGCTACTTATTCCTGTCGTGACTTGTATCTCCTTCTAATCTGTTCCGTTCTTGTGGCTCGTTGGACAAACTGGACTGAGAGCTTGTAGTTATGACCCCAGCCTGAATTCGATTTGTTGTGTTAGTCATGAGCTGGCATTCCCACGCGTGATCATAGCAAAGAAGTTGTTGCGCGCCTTTGCTTTTGACACTCATCCCGGTTTTCTATCTTGTGGCTTCCGTGCCCGTGCCTCTCCTTTATCGCTACGTTACACTCCATTCTACATGTCAAATGTCCGCCCACGGCCACAAGCAGTCCGCCTCCGTGTCTCAGAACCTCAAAGCGCAACTTGCTAATGCCTATAATGAACTCGGGAAGGAGCTTGCTTCCCAAAAGATTAGGGTAATAGGTAATTACACCCTCGGAAAAGTCATCGGTGAAGGCAAGTCTCCTTATCTCTCTGACAGGACCCTAGTCCTGATAAGATTCCCGACAGGAGCCTACGGAAAAGTGCGCATGGGCACACATCGTCTTACATCCACCCGCGTCGCTATCAAGCAAATCCCAAAGGCAATGTCCGCCTCCCTCACCCGTGAAATACACCATCACCGTCAGCTCCACCACCCACACGTCACCCAAATGTACGAAGTCATTGCTAGCGAATCACACATATGGATTGTCACAGAGCTTTGTTCCGGCGGAGAGCTCTTTGATTACCTTGCTGAAAAGGGTCGCTTGGTCGAAGACGAAGCTAAAATTATTTTTGGCCAATTATGTCTCGCAGTCGCCTATCTTCACGACAAAGGTATCGTCCATCGCGATCTCAAATTGGAGAATGTGTTGTTGGATGAACGATGCCGCGTCAAACTGGGGGATTTTGGATTCACGCGTGAATACGAGAAGGGGGTATATATGGAGACCTTTTGCGGCACCACTGGATACGCTGCTCCAGAGGTTCTGCAAGGTAAAAGATACCTTGGGCCAGGTGAGGGATGGTGCACCGTCACTGTACATCATGCTAAGGGGTACACAGAAGTGGATATTTGGTCTATGGGTGTAATTCTTTATTGTCTCTTGACTGGCACACTACCGTTCGACGACGACGACGACACTATTATGAAGGAAAAGATTATCAGAGGAGAGTTTGAAGATCCGGAGTGGTTGTCCAGAGGTGCGAAACTTTTTTGCTTTTCCGAACTTCATATTTGTTTACCTCTCCGGTAGACGCTCGTCACATACTTCGCGATATTTTACAAATTGATCCGTTGAGACGTTTGTCAATCCCCCAAATCCTGTCATCCCGTTGGTTCACCTTACGCCTTCCTGTCATTTCCACTGCTACGGATTTCGAGGACGATGCCCCTGCATCACCATCACCTGCTCGCACCGCCTTTCCATTGACCGTAAAGCCCACTGAAAACGGGACAAGAACGCTGGATGCAGAACAAATTGTGTCATCGGCGACTTCTGCTACATCAGAAATGACATTTCTCTCCGCTTCTTCCGAGCTTTTACCGGCCGCACCCATAACGCCAGTTGATACAGCCTCTGATCCGTTCCAAGACTCTTCCAAGACTATTTCTGTCCAGATTCATCCCAACCCGAGCCAAAGTACCATCACTAAAGGTAACTAAGAGTTCGACCACGCGCCCATGCATCAGCCTGAAACTGTAATTGCAGGAGAGGGAGAGAATGGTTCAAAGACTGCACCATCTGTCACGCATTCGAACGCTTCTCGGGTTCCACCCCAAGTAACTCGTACGCCTGCTCGTACGAAACGCCGTTCTGTGTCGTCGACACTTTCTGATGGCTCACCGCAACGTGACAAGCCCCTTGCACCCCTTCCTCCCCAGGATTTTACTTCTCTTCTCAACACGCCGGCTCCAATCATTTTCTCGACACCTGCGGAGCGCGAGTTACTGAACACTTTGAGCACATTGGGCTTTGACACAGCTCAAATCGTGCATTCAGTTATCTCAGATGCGTGTGATTCTGCAGGAGCACTCTGGTGGATGTTGATGCGCAAACATGAGAAACGGATCCTGGGCGAGGTTCGAGCTGTTTCCCCTGACCGTGCTAATGAACCAGCCGGTGAAGCATCCAAGCGACGAAAAGAAAAGGAAGGAGAGCGGCTCTCCGGTTCTCGGAAGAGACACAAACGTAGCATCGCAGTTCAAGCCGATGGACCTCCATCTGTCCCACCGGAGTTTGCCGTTGTACCACCTACCCCAACGGCTTCAGCTGTCCGACCGGTCACTCCTCCCCGCGCCAAGTCGCCTTTTTTGTCACCTTCACCGACTACCAACGAGTCTTCTGTCCGCTCAAATCAATCGACGCCGAGTGGGAGTTCCAAGGGAATCGAGAACAAAGATATACTCAAGTTGAAGAGGGATGGCAAAGTCCGTTCAGGAAGTGTCAGCATTATGCAACGGGCAACGACAGCCCTTGAAGCGGCCGGTCTTGTGCGCAAGAAGTCGACCGAGGCCGTCAAGGAACACCGCGAGGGTCAACGAGAGAAGGAGAAATCGCGAGAAGGCGATAAGACACAAGCCACGGACGATCCTCGCAGCTCACACGGTAGTGGTGGCTCATCCAAATTGACCAAGTCGCCACCGGTAAAGGCAAAGGATGCGGCACCCATATCCTCCATGTCCTCTCCCGATGTACCTGCTATTCCTGGGTCGCCATGGGTCATGGCGGGGGAGCAGACGTCACCGCCCAGTGGCAATGCGCCGACCCCAGCGAGCTCACCCGGCGATACGCTACGCGCGCTTCCCGATTACACTGAAGGCGGCGGTCGAGTCATTGCTCCCAACAGGAATCGTGCTAGTTTACTGTCTGCGTTTCGTTTCTGGTTCCAAGAGGACAAGAAGGGTAAACGGAAGGAGACTGTGCAACCACTACCCCAGGGTAACAACCACGGGTTGCAGTATTCCCGGTCTTTGGTTGTTCCGCCGCCTTCTTCTATGTCCCCTTCGAGCAAGAACACGGTCAAGCGGCGGGCGAGTGGAGGCGGGCGAGGTCGTCGTGTTAAGCGTCACTCGGTTTCATCCCGTCGGTCCAGTAGCGTCAACTCCCGCAGGTCGTCTAGCAATTCCGCTCAAATCTTCATGATTGAACAACCGCATACGCTCGATCAGATCCCTTCTGTCCAGTCGTTCGGCGCAGAAACACCCAACTCCGAGAAAGGTGACTACTCCTCGCGCCCGTCATCTGTGCGTAGCTTTAGTGTTGGTGTTCCTCGGCACCGTAAATCTCCGTCCACGGGTTCCAATGGGTCAGCGTACTATCGCACGTCGTCGCCACTACCCAAATACAACCATCGCAGGGCCGGGTCTTCTTCGTCCACACGTGTAGTACGACATATTCAGAGTCCCCCCGGAAGCGCCCGCCCCCTGCACCAACGCTCGAATTCGGCCGCTTCCTCGGTGCATTCACTCGCATCCTCGCGACCTACGTCTTTCTATGAAGCTTCAGAAAGCGAAGCGACGCGGACGGGTTCGCCCTTCAAGGGATATTCTTCTAGACGCTCATTGGACGACAGTACTCCCAGACGCAGTGCAGGCACGTTCATCGCTCAGAAGCGTCTCACACCATTCACAAGCCCGCAGTCTTCTGGTTCATTAGCACGTACATCGTGGAAGAAGAGCTGGGGACATGAACCTCCCGGATGGCAAAATCGTGGCACACACCTTCCCGTTGAAGTGCTTGCCATCTTGCCGGCACCAGATATCAGGGACGTCTTCAGTAGCGGACGACCAAGTCTGAATATGGGGGATGAGAGTGACTGGGTAGACGAGGATGAAGATGTCCCCGAGTTTGCGGGGGGTCTCGGGCAGATGGCCGGGAGCGCGACGGCAAGTTCCAGTGCGAGCTCGTCCTATTTGGCACTGGAATCGCCGATTCCGCTAGTAATGTCTCCGCCACCAAGGAACCACAGTGGGCACACGCGTACAGGCAAGGCTCGCGCCAGCTCCGGTGCGGGCGTCGTGGGAAGACAGAGAGGAGGACATTCACCGGCTGGGAGGTCCTCGCCGGCACCTGGACAAGGCGAGATGGTATTCGAGGCGCCCGAAGCGAGGGGTGGGCGATGGCAGCTACCAGGGTCGCGCGGTCCTGCCTTTAAACATGCTATCCAAGAAGAAGACGAAGGCGAGGAAGAATGAGGCTAGAAGAGGTATGAGCTATTGGTTTATTCTAGTTTTTGGTCCTTGTTTCTCTGTGCTGTGTTGTCGAGCATCCCTAGACTTTGCGCGCTGTGCGTTGCGTGGTTGTCGTGCGTTCTGTTTCGATCCGGCTTTCTTTGTTTCTGGTCTTCTTGTTGAACCTCCTTCCGCTCTATCGTCTGCATTGCTATTTTACTGGGTTGAATGACCACTTGTGGTCTTCCACGTACATTCTATTCACGTACTGCATCGGATTTCTTTCTTTCGCTTCATTCTCTGGGCTTGTTGCGGTACTGGTTACGGATTTTCAATCCTTTTTGCTGTGAAAGAAGTGTTTCGAGGTCGATGTGTGCATAATGTGCGTATTTTTATGAGATACCCTACCAAACCTTATTTTCTCTCCACGAGTAGCGCAATCTACCCCGCATGAGTCTTGACCACTGGTGATCAGGTTCTAGTACGATCGAAAGCAGGGACCACGATTCTGGATCACCCACGAACCCACTCGGACTTGCACAAGGCCAGTTTCACAGCACATCCGAGTCCTTTGCCCTACTATGACGTCAGCGGCGGTGTCACGTTCACGTCCGCCGTGAGACACGCGACAGACTAGTAGATCATGATGGGCCTATCAGAACTGGGGAAAAGTTACTGGACAAGGTTGCTGGTCCTTGTGTCGATGTCAGGTGCATGTTCCCGATGACTAGCCAGGGTGGACAATCTGTCTATTCTGAGTCGACGTGTCCGAGTCACGATCGCGCGAGCTGCTCGGGTGATTTTCATATTCGATTTTGCAAGCGCCCGTGATGCAGCACAGACAGGGGCAGGTGATTCTCTGCACATACACCATGCAGATCGCCCTCGCCGGTGTTCCCCCGAGGTCGAAGGACATGCTTGACTTCGTCGTCGTCGGTGCTGGCATAGCCGGTCTTGCCTCCGCTTGGTCTCTCCGTCTCGCGGGCCATCGTGTCACCGTGCTCGAGAAACTTGATCCGGAAGTCTTGTTCAAGGTCCATTGTTCCCTGACTCCTCCTTTTGCACTGACTCTCGACCGCAGTGTCGCGAAGGTTTTCGCTGCACGCCTGCCATGAATCAAATTCTCAATGACTGGGGTATTGGCGGCAAGATGTCCCAAATCTCAATCCCGATTGACCAAATATCCATTCTTGATGGTTCGTTTTGCTCATCCCTCCGCTAACCTAACTTCAGGGTGCATTCAATGACAGGGGGAACTGGCGAAGAACTGGGTCTCATCCCCTTCAACAGCGTCAAAGAGGCCCTCCCCGCCCAGTTTAACTGCGTACAAGTTTGTCCAGCCCCATGCTTTTCCCTCCAGCGCATGACCCAGCCCTGAATTTGTAGTACGGCGCCATGTTCCGTCTATTCTACGACCTTGCGAACGACGCCGGTGTGCATCTTCATTTTAACTCAAAAGTTGTCTCTCTCGATCCATGGAAAGGCACTGTCACCTGTCAAGACGGTCTACAGCTCACAGCTGACGTCATCGTTGGTGCTGACGGTACTGAAAGCATCGTCCGTCCCATCGTGCTGGGTCCTTCTGCCTCTCCCCCACAGTGTGACAAAGTCGTCACTATTGAGTAAGTCGATTGAATTATCATACGCCCGACTCGTAAGACTTATTCTGTTGCGCGAAGCCTTGCCGTCGCCACCGATGTGGCCAGGAAAGACCAAGACTTGGCAGCGTTATTGGACCAGAGAAGTGTGCGCTGATCTTGCTCGCATGACAAACCCGTCGGTTTAGATGTATTTCGCAGTGGACAGCATGGTGCGGGGATGACTGTGGCATCCACGGCGTACTCGCTGCGAGTTCTTTTTTGACGCTCTCTTGTACTATCCTCTAATCTTAAATGTTGTTGCTAGGGACCTAGTCTGGACAATGACTACGCCCTGGTCATGAATATCACAATACAGGGTCAAGAACTGCGAGAAGCGTTCCCAGTGAATCTTGACTCCCTGAAGCTAGACTCATTTGAGCCTCGGTGAACATTTTCGTGTTGTACAATGACTCACCAACCTACTCGGTTCAATCCTCAGTGCTCAGAAACTCATCAAGCTTGCCGATCAAGTCAACGAGACCATGTTCGTACATTACGAGCCATTTGACACCTGGGTACATGAAAGCGGAAGAGTAGTTTTGGTTGGAGAAGCTGCCCATCCAATGATAGTGAGCAAGTTCATCAGTGGTTTCAGAATCACACAATGACTATGTTACTCCTCTCTTACAAGCCATCTGCATCGCAAAATCCCACGTCGTGTATCGAAGACGCCATGACACTCTCGATGCTCTTCTCACTTCCTGCAACGAAGCCTCAAACGGGATTACTTCTTAGCATCTACGAAGAGCTCCGACAGCCACGTTGTGCCGCTGTCCAGAGATACGTACGGCGCAAACGGGACATCCTAACCCTTCCTTATGGATCGGGCCAGCGCAGGCGTGACGCACTCCTACGAGACCAACGTGCCTTCCATCAAGACGATGGGGCCGACGATGAGTTTCTTTGTAACACCTATACAGGGTTCATCCATATATATTGTTTCGACGCGCGCGCGGTGGTGCAAGATTGGTGGTTCAAGCTAGGCCGAAGCAAATTTATCTACTCCGCAAGTACGGAGAGCGAAGGGGAAGATGAAGATGAAGATGTCGATGCACCGACATTGTCACCCATCGTTGTCGACGCAGAGGTTGAACGAGACGGACCAACGTATCCGATCATTTCAGATCACTTTATGGGCGATGACGACGACGCTATTTGTGAAGCTCGAACCCGTCGAGAGGTCCAGAAATAACTTTCGTGGTTGTGCTACATCCATGTTTTCTTTTAGGTTTGTGCGGACAGTTTTAATCCATCGCGGGCTTGGGTGAAAAGACTAGGCGGCAATTCATATATGGAGAACACATTGATCTAATTTTATCTTTGCCATCTTCAGCGACTCTAGTTATAAGAAACCAGGCTAAACATGCAGCAGGATTAAATGTGCAGATTTAATTGTGAGAACAACTTGTCTAGACATTGTAAAGTGGAACAATGACGTGCCGGAACATCTAACTTCCTAATTTGTGATCGGCATTCTCCGAAGTTGAACTCCCGCCACAACGTAGTCCTCGTCCAACGACACACAAATCAGCCAGTCCCGGCAAATCCTGCAAGGTGAGCCCGAATTTATGCTTGTGCGCAGTACGAATAGGTTCCCAGGATACCTATTGAAGCTTTTCTGGCCTTGCAATTCAAAATCTCATCATTTGACGGGCCAGATGGATGGATGAAGTGATGAGGTCTTAGATGGGCTACCTTTGATGCTGTCAAGTCATCTTGGATCGTTCTGCTAACTATTTTGCATCGACGCTTTAATCGTCACACAGATGGTACGTCCATCCAGATGGCTGCATACTGAGACGCTCACTGATCTGTTACTTGGGAGTACAGAAGCTCGAAATCGACTCTTTCTCGGGCTATCGTATCTACCCTTCAAAGGGTAAAATCTTTGTTCGCGGAGACTCCAAAGTGCGTCTCGGGTCTCCCCTTCTGTGTGGTCCTCCAACTAGCCTTTCCTAGGTCTTCCGCTTCGCCAACTCCAAGAACACATCACTTTTCCTTCAACGCAAAAACCCTCGTAAAATCGCCTGGACACAAGTGTACCGTCGCATGCACAAAAAGGGTATCACTGAGGAAGTCGCCAAGAAGCGTTCGCGCCGAACTGTCAAGCACCAACGTGGTATCGTCGGTGCTGACCTTGCCACCATCGCCGCCAAGCGGAACCAAACCGCCGCTGTCCGTACGCAAGCACGGATGGCCGCTATTCAGAAAGCCAAGACCGAAAAGAAGGAGAAGGAATCGAAGAAGGCAAAGGTTCGCTGCTGTTTTTCTGCCCTGCAATGCGTGTTGCTGAAGGGCTTCTCTGTTCCCTGCCTTAGCCTGCGACCCGTGCACCTGTCAGCACTGCACCCAAGGTCTCGAAACAGCAGATGAAGGGTGGGAAGGGCGGCCGATGAGCAAAGTCAGATTGATAATCTGGTCCAGTGACTCCTGTATCGCACGTTCCCACTACGGTATTGAATCCTTCTTACACTGCCAGGTCTCAACTGCAGTCGATCGATTGAGAACCAAGATGCCGTTTGGCATTCTTCTACGAAAGATGGATAGTACAGAACTCTGCGTAAATGTCCAGGATCATATGTGATGTACCGTAAGCCAGCGGAAAAATAAAATAGGTATGCAAAAAGTCCGTGTGTGTTGGGTAGCGAGCGAATACGATTTGTCTAGAGTCTGGGCGTGACTGCGCGCTCAGGTGCGTACTTGGCCTGCAAACAACCGTGTCAGATCCATCATGAATGACACGGCAATGACACTGCTCACCATCTCATTTTCCTTCTTTGCATAGCCGCACTTCTGGTAAAAGGCTGTGTGTACCATGAGCGCGCCGTTCTTGCTCCACAAGGTCGGAGCTACTTACGTATATTGGCGTCGCTGCAGTTCAAGATGGTCTTGTAGCAGCCGCTCTTCTCACTGATGTGAGTAAGGGCTTGGATAATGCGCTGTCCCAATTTTTTGCCTTGCTGGCTCTTGTCGACGGCAATGTCTTCAATGTGCCCGACACTGCCGAGTCCGCGCAGGAACTTGCGCTCGATAAAAACGGTGCCGACGCCGACGATGCGGTCCTTGGCATTGTCGACGATGACGAGAGTGTAGTATGTGTTGGGGACGGCGCGCACGGCGTGGAATTGGTTCACCCAGGCTGCTTCACCGACATCGTTGACGACGGTGAGGACGGAGAGGACATCGAGGTGGCCACGTCTGTAGTCTGTCGATGCGAGTGGGCGGATCTGTGTGGCGGTCAGACGGGCCAGAGAGCATGTTGGCGTGCGCGTACGGTGAGCTCTGCAGGCAACTGACTGGTAACCTCGGACGAGATCAACTCTTGAGGGAACAACAAGTCGAGGGCAGGTGGGGAGGATGCGACGGGGAGCATGGTCAATTTTGCGAGAGACGAGTAGGCCAAGGAGAGCAGGTATGAGGGCAAGGAAAAGAGAGACATTGGTCGACTGTATTACACGGACACAGCCACTACTAGCACGCCTATTTGAACTTGGCTGTGATCTCCTCCCCGACGGGCTTTCCACTACCCTTCTTGCGTCGCCAGAGGGAAACCTTCCCTCCCTGACATACGATACTCAACGGGACTCCCTCTCCTTGCTCGCGCACCACTTTCAATATCGCCTTGAGCAGGTTCTTCAGCTTGCCAAGGGTCACTTCCATAGACTCTGCATATGGTTTCATCTTTTCGCCTGTGAGCGAAATCTTCTCGACGGGATCAAAAGCCCCACTGCTGTGTTTTGCCATGTAGAGCCACGCTGTCTGAGATAGATATAGCTGGGGATAGATCTCTCTCCAGTTTGGCTCTCGATAGTTCGATCTCGTTTTCACCTCGATCAAGTCGGATTGAGGTACAAGTGGGCGAGACGAGGTGAGCTTGATGGTGAGGCCAGCTGGGGATGGCTTGCTTGGCTTGGCTGCCTTCTCTGTCTTGTCCCCGATACTTAGCGACGAGAACGACGCCAGGAAATCGTCGTCATTCTTCTTGGGCTCTATGCAAGCATCTAGCGTGAAACCGAGCAAGACTTTCAGGCTCCCGAATCTCTGCGAAACATGATTATGATCAACGCTTGAAACAAAGGTCATAGTCACGACTTACGTAGGTGATGACACGATGATGGGCAACCATCTTCTCACAGCCAGAGGGGGCTCTGGTGGCAGCCTTCAGATACTCATGGCCGTACCCAACATGCTGGTCAACGACCGTAGCATTCTCCTCCTGTCGCGTAAACAAGCACGTCTTTCCAGCCAAATCGACGTCGATCCGAAAGTTGTCTTGCGTGCCTTCATTATCGACACAGCGTAGCAATTTGCGAAGCCCGTTGCGATCGGTGACGACATCGTAATCTTTGTACGGAAAGTTGTCGTGCAACGCATCAATCGCAGCAAAGAGGGGTAACATGGGAGACTGGTCCCCCATCTTTGATGCGTTCTGGTGGATGTGTTGAGGGCCCTTGTCCAGCGGCACTTGCTTCACTGGGGGACGCTCCTCTGCCCATATCCAAGGCGACCCTGTGTGACCAAATTGCATAAGGGATGCACGATGACGAGATGCGAACGTTGAACCTACCTGGGACGACCATCGTTGGAACCGGGGCGTCGATCCACGAATAAGATGCGACGGGCTTGACATGGCGGAGTCTGGTGACCTCTGAGGCGTGTCCTGTGTCCTCGAGCGACAAGGTCGCCACACGCTCGTCGAGGTCCTTCAATACAAACGATAGACTTGAAGAGGTGTGGCTTTTCCAAGGCCGCCACTGGCCCCCCCGACCGCCACGATAGCCTCCCCTTGGATTTCTCCCTCGCGCACGCGTCCCCGTGTCGTCCTGCGTGTATTCATCCATCAGAGATGAGAATATGATCGCAGATTATCTGTTCTGTTGACCAACCTATATACGGGGGTTACATGCCTCCCTTTATGGGTCAGCGCAGATCATTGTGGGTTGCACGAGACATACATGTATAATTTCTTACCACGCCACCAAGATGATCTTTCATGCGGAAACACGACTTTGAGTAGGGTCGGGAAAGGTAGAAATGAAGTATTTCTCGCCCTCACAGTATTACAAAGTCGTGTTTGACTGTAACCGGCGCCTTCCTACGTGCCGGGACTACACTTGATCCGATATCTTACTCGGTGGTCTTTGCCAGGCAGAACGAACTTATGCCCGACCGAGATACTGCACTGGCTGGCTCCTTGTCGGCTAGGGTACTGCCCCACGACTGCACGCTATATCGATGAGCGAGTTATGACTCCGAGTCACCAGTAATCGCTATGTTTCTCCTTCCTTGTCTCTTGCCATAAAAAGGTCACCGACTTCAAATCAACTGGTCGCGTGGACGATGAAGCAGCACTCTGCAAGACCGGTAGGGGAGTGAAACCGGAGTCTACCTTGAATTCCGGCTTTCGTTACCTGTAGCAATCTTTCACGCTAATATGTCAGTACCCCGATCGGTGACTGAAATCACGTCTCGGGGTGATGCAAGGAGTGTATGGTAGGTTCAGGAAACGCGCGCTCACATAAAGTCTCCCACAAACGGCCGCAACAAAGTCTAGCATCTCCTCTTCCCTTCTGACATTCTTTACCGACAGTCGAATCAAGAATTTTCCTTGGTTCCATTCTTCAGTATATATCCCTATGGAGATGTTTGAGATGAGCCTAACCCTTACTTCATTCAGGAAGCAGAGGTAAAGATAGATAAGGCTTCTACTCGGAACAACGAAAAAGAAGTCGCTAACTTGGTCCACATGTGATTCGATCCATGTGGGCACCTCTAGTGACTCGTGGCAGCAGAGAGCTCATTGTGTCCACGAAATGGAGCGGGATCAATATCAGAAATATTTTTTAGTAGATGCGGAAGTACATCTTTGGAGCTCCGTGCAGACTTGAGCTTGAGCGGGTTAGTTCTGACTCCTGTCTGCGAACTCGGTGACTGACGAGTAGGACGCATCTTTATCGTCCGTGATACTTTTTCATTTGCCATGCTTCCCATATTCTGGCAGGATCATACTACAGGACAATCGGGTGAAGTTGGTTGGATGTCATGTATCAGCCTCTTCTTACATGGACGCGTTACAGAACGACTGCTCTGCGTGGGGGTGGACGCCTCTGCGCCGACTCGAACATCTAGCACGAAGTTCGTGAGTGCACCCAAGTCCAAGACATACCGATAGTAACCCTCCATTATCCGAGGGGCTTTTCGGGGGTAACACGATAACGGTATCTTTGGTTATTGTTCAAGCATTCGTGGGGAAAGCGTCGACGGCGCGACAAACGGATCGACCCATCACCGTGGTCACCTTTCTGAGCCCGAGATCTGGCTTTAGCAATATAGCGGAACGCAACCACGTATACCAATCGCCTTCCACGATCGCAGTAGGTGGGTCGCTGCCTCTCATCAGAAGCGCCACAGACCGAGTCGCACGAAGCGGCACGATCCCTCTGAATGAATTGCCTGCCACCCAGTCCCCCTAAACCAGAGACCTTCGAGATCAGAAGATGTCATCTTGCGAAGATGGGCAGTCCCGGACTGCCGCTTGTACACACTCAGGCCAACTCGGGCTTCGCCTCCTCCAATAAATACATATTTGATATTTTCATCGGGGAGGCATCATGTCGACATGACCGCGCTGCCAACGGAGCACCGCTACGGCGCTACCGGCAACCTCTCAACCGACACATGCGGGCATGGCCGTCCTCGTCGGATTGACATGGACAAGGACGACGAATGGCATATCGAGCGCGTGCGCGCGCGATTGTCTAAACCAAGCCCTGACACCTCCAGCATACGAGGTGATACAAGAAGGAAACGATGACATCGATGGCTGGTGTCACACGCGCACGAGCGTCCAACGAGATGGGATACCATACCCCCGTCCCATCAAGGCATGGATATATACATGGTGTCAGGAGCCAGCGGTATGTGGTGCGTATGTGTGTTGTACGTGGTATGATACGATCGTACGATAACACATCAATGTGGGTGTAAACCAGTCGGTTTGTGTGTGAAGCTGTGATTCGTCGTGTGGGCATGACGGCGAGGCGGTCACAAAGCAGATTAGAATAATGACGGGCAGTATAAGCCCCGTGTGAGGAAGGACAGGAACGTGGGCGTCGCGACCAAGGTAGAGTCGAGCCCCCCCACGAAGAATTATAGATTCTGGATCTGGACAATCAAGAATTGCTTCTCGTCCTGGGCAAATGTGCGAGATAGCATCAGATGCCTATCTCCGGCATGAAGCCCACGAAAAGGTGTACGTACGCTAAATTGTTCGTCTTCCTTGTCATTGTGAAAATTCTTCAAAAACGTAAGTAGTTTCTCCTTGTTCCGCCGGAGTATGGTTTCAATTTGAGGCGGTTTCTTTGGATTGGCGACAAAGACCTGTACAAAAAGATGTCGAACACGTCGAGGGTGGATGCGAACACAACGGACCTTGAAAACGTGAAACGCTTCGAATTGAATGTTCTTGCTCTTGTCACGGAGCATGTTCATCATCATCTTGAGGTTCGCCTCCTGAGCGATATAACGTGTCATGACATTGAAATTGGCGCGGTCGAGCAGTATCTCGCCAAGAAGTTTAAGTGATTGCCGTTTCGTGACGTAGTTGTTAGAGAGGATGAGTGTCGTAAAGGATGCAAAGAACTAATCGGGGTCAATATACAAAGGAAGACGATGACGGAGAGACATGTACCCTATCGTAGTTCTTGTCGAGGTATTCCGCCACCATGGGCTTGTGCCGGGTGAGGGTCTCCTTGAGATTAGCAAACGCATCGCACGAGACGCCAAACGAGGTCGCCTCGATATGATGGGGAAACATGTAAAATCTAACCTCGGAGGTCAGCAAGGTCGACGCACACGCCAGTTCCTGTGAGACCCACTGTTCGGAATGGAGCAGGATTTTTGCCAGTTGTTCATGTCGAAGCATCTCGCGCAGGATCATGCCGGTATTGAGTGCGATCTCTTCGTTGCCGTATCCAGCGAGTGTGGCAAAGATGACTTCCTCATGCCGGGCACAGATGTACTCGACGGTGGGTAAACGAGCGCCGATCTGACGGCGCAGCAGGTTGCTGAAGATCTGGACGACGTCTTTCCGAGACTCAAAGTCGAAGCGCGCAATGTTCTGGACGAGGATGAGGAGCAGGTCTGTGGAGTAGGTTTCTTGGGCGAGCTGTGCGATAAGCTCAGGGACGGGTTCTGCGACCGCGACGTGGGTTGGGGGTGAGGAGAAGAAGGTGCCAGGACGCACCACCGTCGCCGTATAGGATAGCCTTGACAGCTTGGAGATTCCTGGACACTTCCTCGCTCGCCTGATAGCACGATTCACGGAATTGGACCACGACTGGCTGGTAGACCCACCTTTCGCCTCGTTTCGCTTCCTGGTGGGCCCGAATCAAGCTTGGAAATGGCGTCCCGAAGGCCCCGCACAAGGTCCGGAGGTGTTCTTGGTTTTGTCTTGAAGAAGTTCATGGCAAGGGGTCAGAGCGCCTGGCTGGGCCTTTTTCAAGAGGATGACAAAGTACCCGAGGATTGGGTGGGTCGTGCTGTGACAGATGCCCAGCCTGGCACGCCTTTTCCAACCTCCTCGCCAGACGGTGCACAACTGGCCCGATTTGTTGACAACTGACATTCATATCAAATACTGCCCTGTGACGACTACATACGAGATACTATCCATGTTCGGTCATTTGCCATGTGTTGCCGGTTCCGAAGCCAAGAAATGAGCAAACCAAACGGCCCAAAAAGACGCTGATATTAGGGTATCCAAGGGGTGATGATGTATAAAGTGTATATACGTTGTGCCGTGTCTTTTTTTTTTTTTCATGCGCGCATCACATGTCTTGCGTGTAGGAGATGCGTCGGGTCGCAGAAAACGGCTGCGCTGCGACCACGCCGGAACTGTCACGGTTGGACATCAACTCGTCGGCCAGCTCTTTTGCCCGGAGTGCGCCCAGAGGTGTCCCACCAGCAGACGACGTCGAGAGGGTTGCGATCGTCGTTGCTCTGGTGCGAACAATGGCACTGAACAAGGCCGTCAGGGATGCCACTCGGGAAGCAGGAAGACGAGGTGGATGGCAACACTTACGTCCCCGTCTTGATCAGCTCCGAAAGCCTCGCGTGCTTCTTTGCCTCCATCATGTACAGCCCAGTGCCTAAAACCGCATGTTCGATATCATCGCAGGCGTGCTTAATTACCGCCGACCCCAGTCTGCTCGGTATCGAACCAGACACGGGTTCCGTGTAGAGCATGACTTTTTCGAGACAAGGGTTTGTTGAAATGATGAGAAGAAGGTTGTTCCACACGGCGGGCATCTGTGCGCGGATGAAACGCAGACGCGGTGCGACACTCAGCGCCCGTGCGAGGGGGAGGGTGCTCGGCGAGGACGAGATGCGGAACGCAAAGTGGACGGTCTCCTGCCACCGGGGATATGAGCAAGGACGAGGACCGTTCTGGAATGGGCTTACCAGGTTGGTCCAGTGGTGCACCGCCTGTGCGAGCCGCTGCAGGACGTAGACGGGGCGGGGGTGGGTGAGGTACACGGCGGGGCTCTTGCGTATCGTCAGATGCACGAGCGCGTGCCGCCGCTCGAGGGCGCGGCAAAAGTCCTCTGCGTCGGGGTCGTGCGGGTCGTTCTGGCCGTCGAGGGCCATGTCGACGTCCTGCACGTCGTCGCAGAGGGCGAGTACGGCGGCGCCGTCGTGCCAGATGCCGCCAAACACGACGCGGCGGACGGCGTGGGCGAGGGCGGGGCGTCGGGCGAGGGTGTCGAGTGCGCGGGTGGCCTGGTGCTGTGCGTGGAAATGGAGTGTGTGGTAAAAGAGCGGCGAGGCGATGCGCAAGAACTGGCGGGAGACGAGGAGCGGCGCGGCGCGGTGTCTGGCGGCGGCGCGGGCGAGGGCCAGGTCGAGGATGCGGGCGAGGAGTTCTTCGGGGAGGAGGAACATGCTCAAGCCGAATTCGGTGCCAACTGTACACTTTTTATATACAAAAACCTAACAGAAGGTCCCGTTCCCAATCAAGCTGGTAACCTGGCGACACCCTTCATTACACCGTCTCTTTTGCACCGCCCTGCTCGTCCATGCAGTGCGATTCGGTACACCCAGACCCCTCGGCGGGCGTCATCTTGAGCGTGGACGTCAGCGCCTTGTTCGTGTCCTCGTTCCACGCCAGCCCCGACGCAACCCGCAGTATCAGCATCTGTGGCGATATACACTGCTTGCCATGAGCGTGGTCCCCGCACTTGAGCCAGCCACTCACCATCAACATGATGTACACACACCCAAACGCAGTCGACGTCGCACTCCCCACCCCAAACGACACCAGAAACGCTATCCCCGAAAGCGTATATGGCAACACAGACTCGACGATCACCGTCAGCAGCGCAAAATACACAGACGCATAGTCCTGTCCGAGGTGCCGCTTCACCATCCGTCCGTGGCTCAAGATCTGATAGCAGATGATCATCGTCAATATCGCCGTCAGCCCCACCGACACGCTGTAATAGGCCAGTCCAACCGCTGCAGCAAAGCCGACAAAGAAATTCGCAGTCCCCGATGCCCAGATGGACAGGACACCTAGCACTGACATACCAGTCAGTCTCGAACCGTCATCCGCGAGTGCATCGCTCACCAAGCGTGCCTAGCCACAGAATGGCAGGCACTATGATGACTCGGTAATTGTCGCAGATCACCCGACACCGGTAGATCTATAGTCCATCATGTCAGCGCAAATGCCTCTCTTGAGTCCAATCTCACCATCAGCCCGTCCGTCATCAGTTGTAGCACCGTGATCGCAGTCGTCCCCAAATCCATATACCATGCCACGTTGTATGCAACCCAGTACGCGTCATCACCGCCAGGATAATTTGTGTTCTCCACCCACATTTTCTCGCCGAATATCGCCTGGGTCGATACCCAGATCGTGACCATCAACAACATCACGCTGCTGAACACCGCATAAAACACATCAATCCTTTGGTGCGATAGCTTGGGAGACAATAGCAATTGCATCGTCCTGAAATACAGCGCTAATTCGACGCCTGAAAGCCAGTAAAGGGTGTGATGACACATGCGATCACGCTGACATACCATACAAGATATCCTGTAGGTTGATCCCCACGTAAATCGAGTTTTGGAAGATTGGTCCGCTGGTGGACATGGTTCCGAATAGTGGGTAGACGAGAACCTCGAAAAAAACCTATCAGCTATATACATACTCCGCAGCAACGTCATCGTGCGACCACGTGAGGTAGCCGCATCATACGAGATTGCCATGGATGTACTAGACGTTTTGATCCAAGAGGTGGCGTGGCGTCGCTTGTCCAATTCCTATGCGGACGCAATTCCGAGCTGGGGTGGAGTGTTCTGCAACAAGTATTGGTAACGGCTAACACCAAATGGGCGTGCGCAAATGAGTGACATGAATTTTGCTGACAGGATGCGAGGATCGCACCGCGAACCTGGCCTGCTTATCGACTCAGCAACATACGACCGCGGAAGTTTCGACTCGAGCACACGTGCCCAAGCTTGACAGATAGATAAAAAAGCTCCTTGTCATGTGACTGACCTGAACTTGAACTGCCATGATACACAGATCTCACCTGACGATAATTTCCTCGGCAAGCCCCACAATAGGTATCGAGCCGCGCCAACAGCAAATGGCCAAAATCGATCCAGTGCATATCGGAGCGATTAGGGATGAGGCGGGGATCAATATCGATATCAAAGTAGTGCCGGACCACCAATCGTGAGACGTCGTATAATCAGGCCATTCCCAAGGCACACATGCGGCATCAACTTTACTGGAAAATGTTGACGAGCCACGATTATCTGCCAGGACCATCGATGGTCCTCCAATCAGGCCTAAACTTGGAAGCCCGGTCAGGACCAAGACCGCTGGGAATCCGCCATGCGGCTGGTGCTTAGCTATTTGAGTTTGGGGTGGGCAGATTCGGCGACCAGGTGAAGTGTTGGCTGTCTGCCACGTAGGCGTGGTTTCGATTATGGCCGACCCCCTTGGCACGTGCGTTGAGAGGATCCCTGAAGAGCTGCCAGTGGAATCGAGGGTTCTCCTGGGGTGGTAGGCACCCTTGATCATCGGGGTTCCGATGCCAGCGAATACTAGACGACTCGGATGTTCATCCAGGGATATACATTCTTCCAAAGAGCGTCTATCGGCCGCCACATTTCCGTAAGACTCACTAAAGTAAACTTGAAGTATGATGGATGGCTTCGCGCAAACGTAGACTAGCGGCACCGATTTCTCCTCGACCGTAAGCACCCGGCTGTAAAATTTTAAAGAGTGCCTAGGAGATTGGATGGCCCCGACCGAGATCTAGATGTTACGACCGGCCCACACATGTGGCGAACAGCGTCGTGGTCGCAGTTGCCGCCATGGACCGACGCGAACGGGTCGGCAGATTCTGCAAGTTTTTGCGAGATGGTCTTGGTCAGTGACAGACCCTCGTTTCCGTTGTCGTTGGCATGGGTCAAACACGATCAAATTTTGCGACTTGACAGATACAGTCAATTTACGCCCTTCGAGTTCATTTCATTCGCAAGTAATGGACTCGTGAAGAAGTCGTATCAGCATTCAAGTCCGCGCCAGGAAGCTGATCTACTCCATTTCAGTGAGTCGTTGGTCACTGCAGTGCAGATGGCCGACTAGACTGCCAATCTAGAACAAGTTTCAGTGTTCATGTCGCTATGGTACCGTTTCTGGTCAAGTCTAAGCTGGACGTCCTCGGGCTCGGTGTGTGTGTTTTGTAGTCATCCGTTTTTCTGGGGAGTTTATCCTAAACTTGCACGACGCACAGTAGCAAAACAGTCTCGATGGCGAAGTACAACAACTGAAAAGGCGTTCGTCGTTCGTCATATAAAATAATCGGTGCGATAGATAACCGTCATCTACACCCGCACGAATTGACCCGACACCACCGTCTCTCTCGCGCCATAGTTACACTGCTGGCCAACGTTCATGCTCGACGTGAAACTCCACGCCGCAATGGTCGCGGGCTCAAGTGCGAAGAATGAGAACACAATTGTTTAAAGTACTGAAGAACCTCCAAGGTTATCTTGCCGTGCTCGTCGCCGGTTTCCTCACACCGTAACGAACGGCAGGGAACGTTGGAGCTCCACCCTGGATTTATGCAGTATATGTACGCTATTCAGCAGATACCCACCCGCTTGTTTCTGGCCATCGCACCGCTGTTTGGAATGCCTGCAGTATAGGTAAACACTGGGCGACGTATCTCCCTTGGCACTATGTGGGATTGAATACAACGTTGAGCCTATGGTAGTCATTGATAGATACTTGTCGGGTTGAGAGTTGATGTCGACTAGGACTCCCAACTAAAGGTTATTGTGGGAATTTGGTCCTTACTCGACTTGTCAACAGTTTGTCAACTTTTCAGGCTTGGCTCAGATGGCAACTGCTCATTTCGTCGTTTGTGCGTTTGGGCACGCTTACATTCTTTCGATAATAGCTGCAAGCTAGCCTGAATTTGGGATAATTGCCCTTTCTTCCACTTCATCAATAATGCCCAGTTGGACCTTGATCGAGACCCATCCCAACCATGGTACCACCTTCCAGCGCCCTCTTGACGCTTTCGAATCTGGTTTGGTTTTCCTTGGCCGCTCAAATGGCAACGGAGATGTTCTACACCACGTCGAGTTGCGTCTCCTAAACCCTTCTGAAGGCGCACACCTTTTCTCAGAAGCCAACATCACAAGGGCGTGGTTGTCCACAAAGAGACGTTTTCCACTTGCAGGCGCCACCGTACAAGCACTTCGGGATGTACCAGCTTCCCCCTCCGGGCCAGAGTTGGCTGGTTTAAGAACGGAGTATGGTAGCGATGGTAGCTTCCCCCCAGAGTTTCGTTTTGTCGTGCGAGAACAGGAGCTTTCTGTCTTGCATCCAAACGAGATCGTTTTCGATCAGGTGGCTCGTGCAGAGGAAGTGCTGCAGCGAATGGCTGCGATCTGGAATGGTCCCCGTCCTCTTTCGGATAAGCTGATGGTGCAGCTGTATGTCTTTCGCGAGACCGACTCTCAGAGGTCCGACGTCTTCCACTTGATGATGCTGTTATCACATTGCGTGACGGACGGGACGTCGCGCAGAGCATTGATGGGGCGATTGTTGGATTCGCTTGCCAGGGGCGGAGAGCTAGATGCCGAACTTGGTCAGCTTCCACTGGAGGAGAGGTTGGCGATGGTGGCTCCTTCTGCGGATCTCGTACCCATGGAGTTGCGTTCGCTCAGTCTCGCAAGACGACGTTGGCGAATGGCGATCGGTGCTGTAATAGTCCAATTGAGGGAGGATAAATTGCAGGCAAGCCAAATTCGATCTTTCCTTGTTCTTTGCTTAATTCCTCGTCAGGGTGGGCATACATTACCGTGTCATCGTGTGCGCGCGACTTCAAGACCTCGTCATGCCTCTACCTTGCTTACAAAAGAACAGACTACTGCCGTGCTTGCGAATTGTCGATTGCATGGGCTCACGTTTGGAAATGCCTACCTCCCGATCGCACAGGTGGCAATGACTCGGGTGCTCTACCGGCGGTACCTGCACGGCGAAATCTCAGAAGAGGAATGGACGTATCGAAAAAGGCAGCCGTATCATATCACTGGCCCGTTCAATTTGCGGCGCTATCTGGACAAGCGATGGTACGAGTGCGGCGGCGGTGGCGAATTCGTAGCCTGCATCAGCACTTATAATTACCAGCTTCCATTCATGACGCTCGGTGCAACTGAACCGTGTCAGTATCGTGAACGAGAGCTGTCGGATGGTGCGCCACCGTTCGCGGATCTACTCACGTTCGGCCGCTTCTTGCATCGCGCCGGGTTGGTACAGAAGCAGGCGAGAGCATACTTTAGTCACCCCTTGTTTTTCGAGATCGTACGCGCGCAAAGCTTGGTATACACTCGCCATGCTGCTCTGCGGTGGACAAAGCATGTCGAGAACCTCTCCAATAACAGCGGCATGCACGAGGACTCGAACAAGGTCACCAACTTGCCTGTGGTCATTGCCCATCTTTGGGCTACCATGGGTAACGTGCGTTTTTTTCACAGTCGATCGTTCGTATGTAGATTTCTGACCTTTTACTAGGTCGATCTGATATTACCGACCGAATATCCCTTGCCACCCACGCACCCACTTTCACCCCTTTCTCCTATTCCACATCCGGCCAGAGCGGGTTATACCTCTCCACCTCCTACTGACGTGCGCTCCACCCCTAGAATCGTGCTGGAGAATGCCACGTCACAGATTAATGTGAGTCCGGGGAGGCTTTACCTCAACTCATCGAGTTCGCATGGACAGTTAGAGATGCAATGCTTTTATGACAGCCACGTATACGAGGAAGAGATGGTAAATGAGTGGTTGGATGAAGTAAGAGAGGCAGTGTTGTGGTACCTTGGCCAGACGCATCGGTGACGAGCGTCATGGTACTAGCTCACCACGGGTATTGAAACTGGGTATGTAAAACATCAATAAGAGCGGCTTCCACGAAACGGTGGATGCAAACAAGTCGAGATTGGCCCGGGACTGTTCGGATTGAAGGACTTGGTTTGAATGGGTGATGGATTAGGCTTGCATGTGTGCACCCGTCTACATAACATGACCATGTATTTAAAGAACTTGAACTTTGGAGGTATTGCCGACCTTGGCCGTTCCATATGAGCACATGCCGTCACCGAGTACATATCCCATTCCGATGCTTGGATAATCTCCGACTCGGCGTCAATTGCAAGCCAGTGGTACTAGTGAGTACTACGACATGACGACCCATTCCATCTTTCCAACGGAACTCATTCTCCAAGTTCTCTATCACAGTGACCCTCGAGATATCATTCGGTGGCGAACAGCAAGTTGTCCGAGTTGTAAACAAAAACCCCACAATACTTACCGATCTGACAGGTTTCAAAGTTTTTCCATGCCATCACTTGCGAGCCTACACTCTGGAAGGTTTTGTATAACCATGCCCCGTTTCCGCGTCCACTTGGTCCATTCCCAACTCAATCGATACCGACACTGGAGCGAACGCTCGTCAAAGCCGCACTGCTCGCCGATTCGTGGACCACACGCCCCATGTCTACGCTGTCCACCGCTACCATCAATATCGGCAAGCCAAATTTGCCACTCAGACTCATCTTCGGACGTTGGCTTGTCTTCTGCGAATCTGCACAACGATTTGTGCTTCATGATACCAACGCCCATCTCACGACTCAGTTTATTGATACACCACCACCACAAGTTCTCTGGGACTTTGGAGAACCAACTGTGACGGCGTGGGACGTCGGGTCAATCGTGTCCTCAGAAGGCCAACATGTTGTGTACGTGTTGCTAAACTTGTCCAATCCATTTGGACCACAACAGTACCGATGGTATGTCCATATCTGCTGTTGTCGTGTGCTTTACAATGAATTCTCACACAGGCGAATTTTGGAATTCCATTTGAATAGCAACACGGGCGAGCTCTGCGGCTCGGTTGCAATCGATCCTCCCGAAGCTTGGTGTCGCTTAGATGGGGTACACCTTGATGTTGGATGCTCGACCTCACCATTCCTCTTTATTCCAGCCGAACCTCGCGGTCTCGTGTTTGACACGTCCACGCGCATGTACTATAAACTACCTCCATCGGTGCGTGCTCACATATGTGCCTGATGCATGTTCACTGAACATCGTAAGCAGGAGAACCAGGGTGTTCCAGATCAGATGATATTCTCCAATTCTCATCTCGTTTCTTTTTGCGAAACTTGGGTATCCACTATCATACAAGTCTTCACACTTCCTCCGGACAGTGCATCACGCGACAACAACATACCGATGCTTCGCCTTACCCATGAATGTGCAACCGAATATTACTTTAAAAGTGTCATCGCCATGCGGTCGCACATGGACCCCGTCACCGGCATCACGCACATACGACTGTTAGAGGATCCGACGAGATTAGAAGAGCCGATTCTTTTATGCATTGACCTCACACTCTTGAAGCATTCCGATGCTCTCTCGCCGGCACCGATGGCCTTCAAGCGGCGCTATATCTCTATACCGGGAGGGCGCTTGCCGCTACACCGCTATCATGATTTCACCGTATACATTGACATATTCCACGACTACCGTATAAGAGGTTTTTTCTTCTGCAATATTGGGCGCAAGCGACACTCGGAACTGTATCAGAACCAGCATATTGTCAAATTCACTATTGACGATACAAGTTTAGATACTTTTTCTTGGACCGTTACCTGTGGCCAGGTCGCGCCTGCGAGGTGGAGCGCGAAGATTGATCCGGGTGATTCCCACAGAGGCTTGAACATCATATTTGACGGGATGCGAGGACGGTTATGTTTTCACCACCCAATTCGGACCCAGCAGATTATGGTTCTAGATATTTTTTAGGTTAGTAAAAGAGTATATTGATATTGCTGCAATGGTGAGCTGCTCATTTAGTGTCGATTGGAAGCCCACCGTGACCGCGGCGGGAAACACTGAGACGAGCGGGCACAACGGAACAGGACCACGCTGCGTTGGGACGACTAAGACGTACGGGTACAAGATGCGACTGACTGTTATCTATGAGACGCGAGGTAGATATAGTACAGTGCACGTGACGAGTATGCCAGTGGGCTTACATCGATGACAAGGTCGCGATGACCGCGTGTAATGCACTGCCACTGCTGCCAGTGCGGCTCCATGGAAGACGGGGTCCAAGTTGTGCTTTCACCGGCACTGGCAGGATTCCCGTCTTGTGCCTAGCAGTACTCTACCCCGGTAGCTCTCACAAAAACATCATGAACAGAGAAGGTTTCAGGGCTGAACCACTCTTCAAGCGTATACTCAGATTGTTCCAGTGGTTGTTTGAACGAAAATCCCGCGCAGTATGTTTTGCCCACTATTTTTATTTTTTGGGGCTCTGATGAAAAATGATCCATAGAATTCTGTCGAGCCTGGTCAGGCTCCTTTAACTAGCTCGACGTTTGTTTTATTTTATTTTTTGTGGCACAACCACCTGACACAATCTTTTCATTCGAACCAAGTTTCGACAGTGAAGACGTCCTCCCTCATTTGGACCTCACGCCTTACATCTCCAAGGCTGATGATCAGTATGCTGCCGCAGGAGGACATGGTGACGTCTATAAATGTTGGTACCATACCGATGGTTCGCAAACAATGGTTCGACCCATTTTATATATCTCATGCTGCACATAATTTACCTTCCTTCAGGTCGCGGTAAAAGCGTTGCGATTCAAGTTCGCAGTTGACGAAAAAGATACGTTGAAGGTAACCATCAATTAAATCCCACATACATCATTCAGACCGCCTTATAGACACTCGATCACGATCTCAGCATCTGGACGAGGCTCGACCACGAGAATGTGGTCCCGTTCCTAGGAAGAGCATATGGATTCGGAATGCAAGGTTCAATGTCATTGGTGTCGTTATGGATGCCCAACGGATCCCTCCACCGTTTCTTAACAAGGTACAATGACGATCTGGATGTAGGACACCGACTGCAACTGGTAGGTCCACTCACTTTGATGCCTCTTGCGTCTTCTAACCCACAAATAGCTTCTAGATGTCGCGCAAGGATTAAACTACTGTACGTCCTTATCATGGTTACCGTGGATGGTAAGGATATCGCTCCATAGTGCATTCATTCCAGCCTCCGATTATCCATGGTGACCTGAACTCTGTGGGTGAATGTTTGGACGTTGTAGTCTGATTGCTGATCAAATCACAGAACAACGTACTCCTAGATGAAAATTACACTGCTCGTCTGGCCGACTTTGGACATGCTTCATTAGTCGACCGTATTCCAGAATGGTCAACATATCTTCAAAGATCCACTTCACGTCCGGGAGCATTGCGCTGGGTTGCTCCCGAGCAACTTGAATCGGAAGAGACGCTGAGGCGGACAACCAAGAGTGACATATATACCTTTGGCTGTATTGCCCTCCAGGGAAGTGTATTGGATGGGAACATCGGATACGTTTATCCTGATAGTCTTGTAGGTGTTTTCTGGAAAACAGCCGTGGTCAGAGGTCCGGCAAGACGCGAGTGTTGTCTTGCGCTTGGCAAAAGGAGAGAGGCCAGGAAGACCAAAGTCTCAAACACTGCAAGATTCGCATTGGAACTTCATTCAGTGGTGCTGGTCACGAACAAAGGAGCGGCCGACTGCAGAAAAGGTGGTCTCTGCTGTGCAGCAGTTGTTGAAGGAATCCCCACAGTCCCAACCACTCTGTGACTTGGTGTGACCGCGGTCGAGTCATGCCGGTGCCGCTGCAGATGAGTTATCCAAGAGGAAGTGACGCCTGCCATCAGCCCACTGCTACTTCCATACCAACATCAAAGACGGGATGATAATTATGAGATCCCAAAGGAGGGAGTTCAGGCAGTGGAAGAAGTGCTTAGTACATAGAGGACAGCCATGCCACTACTACTGTCGCATAATATTAATGTCGTGGTTATGATATTCTAGCAAATGTTGTACACCAATTGTTGGACTACAGTGCCGGAAGGAGTTTCGCGGTGAGTTGCGGACACGCGCCAAAAAGGGAAGGAGTCCGTCAAAAAAGTTAACTTCCCACGATTTTGAGTTGGGGAAACCTTGTCAATACTGAAGTGCTAAGGGCGGTCGTTGGTTGGTGCGAATTCAAAGTTGATGAATGGTCGCCGAATGTCGGTGAGGTGTATGTGGACATGGAGCTGAAAACTGCTGCTAGTCGTCGCGGGTGTGGCAGCGCAAGCAAGATTGCAGTCCAATATCGTGACGACTGCGAGATGGAAGAGAAGGAAAGGAACGTTGACACTGTGTGCCACTGAAGCCGCTAGAAAGGGTGACCTAAGCCTATGATGACAAGACACGATAACGTACAGAACTTACAGTCAGAAGCTAAGAACGGCCGCAAAAGTGATGGGACGAGAGCAACGTCGCCGAAGATGTAGACTGCGTGTATGACACGCAACACCCAAAGGCTAGGGAGCCCGGGTAACTTTCTGCCGGACCTGGCTGCGCATATGGCGAAAAGAAGGCAAAGAGACGAAATTACGAAGAGAGAGACCCAGTATGCCGCCAGAAATGTGTGACTTGGAGGGCCGGATTTCCAGCCCGACGAGCACGGTAACCACAGTGTCAATGACTGCAAAAACGAGAAGAGGGCCTACGAATGTTGCCAGCTTATGTATGTCCGGAGCTTGAACGACAGCTTCTCCAGGCAAACGGTGGACGATGCAAGCTCCTCCGGCGGTGGGCACACTGACAGGCAGCGACTTGCGGTCATGAGCACGGTGAGCTGTGTTTCGGTTTGTGTGTTGCCCATTCTTTGGCGGCAGATGGAAAATAACAGGGAGGCGTACGTTCAAGTTGTAGGTCATGGTGGTTCTGCAGAAGCTTACGTCGAAAAGCTGAAGCACTGATCAGTCAAGCTGAGAGACTCGGAGGGGCACAACTGGATACCTGGTGGCTTGCAGTGGCTCAATGACGGTCACGGTCACGATTAGTCCATAGATGACTCCCTCGTCGAACTCGTACGCACTTGATTAGCACGGCAGTATCCTCGTCTCGACTTCAAGTTGTTTCGAATCCCCGCGTACTCCTCATCGTCTCCGCCACAGCTCGCATCCACTGCGACTTTTCATCTGCCCCGATCTGGTACGTCTATTCTCCTTCGACATTCCTTTGCGCGTTCATTCCGTTGATGCCACTCGCTGTACAAATGTCTGGGTAGCCAATTGGGTACGTCCACGTCACGTCTTGGTTTGTCAATGTCCTCTTGTGCCGATCTAGGTGAGTAGAGTACTCCTTAGCCTCATCCGACTCGTTTTGACCTGATTCGCAGTCCCTTTGGGTCCCATCTTGTCGCTTGACTCGACGTCCACATCTACAATTGGACATCCTCGGTCTCGCAAGTCAGCATGACTTGTGCCGCCATCTGTGACATCTGGCGAGTCCATGGGTTCTCCTTGATGTTCTCCGTGCCACCGTTTGGTTTTGTGGCCCCAGCTATTGAGCAGCTTGTCATGCGTGTTGTACGATCTCCGCTCTGAAGTTGTGCCAGCCCTGCACACGTTGGGTTAGGGTTTGCGACGTCAGTGGTCTCATACCCAACCGCTTGAATGCAAATACGCTACCATTCATAATTACAGCCGTCTAGCACTGAATATTAACCATCACCATGCAACTACTTGTTCAGCTCCTCAGACAGGAAGACCATGAATCGGTCAAATCATAAATGGCAAGGGATTTCTTACAAGCGGCGCATCCAGCAGGATTGGCAGGTGCATCAGACAACAGTGACACAGCGGTGTGCATTGCGCACGTTACATATCAAGATCTCATAGCTCGCCACCGGCAGCTTATGACAGACTGCCCGATCAAATTTAGTCCCATCAGGTGTCTGCGGGCCTTGCACCCATGTGAATGCTCCAAATGGCCTAAACATTATGCGGCCATCGCTATTGGACTCACACTCGTGGGCTCGAGTGGATACTGGACGACGTACCTGTAGTTTGCCCAAGTTACTAAACACTGCATGAGCACCAGTTCCACGAAAATGTATACAGCATGTCGGTGGTAATGGCGACTCGATGTCACGTCCATGTTCAGAGGGAAAGGTCGAGCGATCAGGCACGGTAAGTTATTCGACGTTGCGCATCGTTTCCGCTCATACTTACACTCAAGCGACTCGGGCACAGTATGCTTTCTTGACGAGAACAAGAGAAAGCAATTGCGTGATCGGCAGTATGGTATGGCTCATTGACAAGAAAGAAATCCATATTGGGACCCGTAATACTTACATGGCCTGGCCGGCCCAAACGTCATCCATATAAAAGAAGGTTTAGTACGCTGAGTAGTAAAATACATGGTAAATACTTCTCAAATGCTCCTGTCTGACAAGAACGTCTCAATCGTCGCCCATAATTCTTTCGCGAGTTCCTCGCTGCTGCCATTCTCATTTGGTTGTTTGATGGTACCAACGGGAACGAAGTATGCACCGTTGTACTTTGCCGGGTTTTGCGCAATGTCAGACGAAGCGGCTGCAAAGACGGGTGTGTATGCTCCAGCATTGGCAGAGGCGAAGAAGGGATATATGAGTATCTCTACAAGCCACGATACCCCTTTCAACTGCGGTTTGCGCGAGAATGTGTTGACAGCGCCAGGGTCGAGGGATATAACTGTAATAGGTGAACCTTGTGCGCCGAGCCTCCGTTGCAGCTCAGAGGCATAGAGAATGTTGGCTAGTTTCGAGTATGCTATGACAGTATAAATAAAAACAAGAATATAGTTGTGAACTAAACATACTATAGCGAGCAAAGCTGGGAATGAGTGCACTCTTGAATTCGTTGTTAATATCATCAAGGTTGCGGAAACGAGGTTTCCCGGGAACCAGTCTATGGCCTTCCGAAGCAACCTAGCAGGTAAGTAGATCGATAGTTCTGGTACCAATGAACACGACGTACCACAACGATGCGTACATCAGAGATCGGCTCGGTTGCCGTGGCGTTCAAGACAGACATCAATTCACGAGTTAAAACAAAAGGACTTATTACACTGCAATCCGGGGTGAGTAGGTAATTCCAGCGAGCGTGAAGTTTTCAGCATACTTGACGAGAAAGACCTCTTCCACGCCTTCAAAAAGTGAGCAAGCTCCAAAGAAGAATGCGGTCGGGTGACACACCATCAGGGGTCAGCTGATACTTTTCTATCAACCTTGGAGGAAATCAGCCATCTGGTCTGCGAAATGAACCTCGAGCAAGCCCGTACCGCGCGGCATTATGCACTGAACCAAACAAACCTTTCGTTAATAAATCTGTGCCAATGACACGGGATGGCTCACCGAGTACATCTAATCGTTTCTCTTTGCTCATAAACTCCTGCGCCGCTTTTTTCGCATTTCGCGGATCCGCGAGATCCAGTTCCAACCAAATGACTTCGCCATTTCCTGGCCCGAGTCCTTCCTGTTTTAGTTTCGTGATAGCTTCCTCTGCTCGGACCTTGTTCCGAGCAGCCATGTACACTTTGGCGCCTTTCCGTGCGAGGTGCTTGACAGTGGCATAACCAATACCTGAACTAGAGAGTAGGTGAGCACGGACGCCCATCGCTAACCAAGGTAACGCACTTTCCGCCGGTCACGATGACGACTTTACCAGACAAGTCTGGCAGATCGGAAAGTGGACTGAAAGACTTGGAGAAGAGACCCATTATAATGGCCGACGGGAGGAAAGACTTGCGTGGCATAAAATCTTCACATGCTCCGAGGTTCTAGACCACTGCAAATGCCGCCGATTGGATGTTGCATTTGACACTTGCGCGATAGGTTCAGACAAGGGAAAAGTCTCAGGTCTGGTGAATAGACTGAGCACTTGAATGTTGGGCAGCAGCTCCAGCTTCTTGTACAACCATCACGATTCTGCGTGCACACTAGCACACGTTCCAGGAGCCCGGCAATTGGAGAGCCCGTGTTGGCTTAGCGTGATTGGTCGGAGGAATAAACAACTGCAACTGGGTTTCTCCGACTAAAAGTGGAATCGCCGAGCCGCCTGTTCAACTTGAAAACAATTAATCGTGATTGTCCCGCAATCCTTTTCATCAGACCATCCATGCGGTTGACTCCGCCCTATCCTGTTCGGTCCCGAGTTTCTGCGAAATCCAGGCGAAGCAACCTCCCCATCGACGGACTTCATAACTCTGAAACTCGCCAGGGTTAAATTGTGCCGCCGACTCCACCGGGACGCCGTGTCCAACGCATCTCACGCAGGGGTCATGACCAGACTTGCAACAATCTTTGAAAACTCCAGTTTGACATCTCCATCGATTCGTCATGACTTCGTAACGGGTATATGTAAATAAGATCTCTATGACGGACAATCTAGCCGTCGACGACTGAAGATTTTCAGTAGAGCAATCCGAGTCCTTGGTACCATGCGGTCTGTCCAACTTCTTGCTGGTCCCAACCAGCATGAGGCGGGCGGCCTATCTAAGACGGTGCCTCATTTGAGAGTCACCGTCCGGTTCTATGGTTCCAAACAGAAAACATGTTCTAGTTTGGCTTCATGGCTAGTTCGAATGGTCAGCCGATCAACCACGTTGATGCGCCAAGTAGACATACTGATCATAATCGTGTCGTAATCCACCGTCAAAGGTTCTTTTGCGTCATCGTCAGGCATAAGCAAGTACTGATTACCCGTGTTCTGATCAACAGCATGCACGTTCTGACGGACGTATTGAGGCATATTTTCCTGCGATACCCCCTTCTGTTGGAGCGCCCAGGCCACGGAGTCGGCTATAATTATGCAGTCTTGGTGAGTATCCATGGTGATCCATGGGTTTCGAGAATGCTTACAGATAGAAATCATGACGTGACGACCCCCATACGTGTCTGGGAAGTGCATCACAGTCTGTGCGTCACCGCCAGAAAAGCGATCATGATTAGCGTCAGCCGCCTCGTCCCTGCTACCAAGCTTTGAAAGCGTGGTTGAGAACCGGGAATAAGATGCCTGCGACTGGGTTGGAACGCCATATTCGACATGAATGAAGTCGCCTGCGGAATCAATGGGTGAAAACGTAAGATTCATTGGTCGTTTTGCGAGGGCTCCCCGCATCCGATGTGACAATGCACGATGCAAAGGGTGATGGCCGCGGTGCGAGGATGGATAGTGTAGACCATCTCCCTTTTCGACAGGCGCAGAAAGAGCAGTCGTGAACAGAATGACGAGCGAAATGAGACTGGTGAAAGAGCACATCATCTTGCAAGCGAGAGAGACTGGGGGGGAAGGATTCACGATGAGTAGCGACCACAAAACGGTACAGAGGTGAGATCAAGGGTATATATATGTGTAAGTATATACTTCTGATGTCGGCGCAAAACGTAGAGAAGCGGATGACGAACCTTGGGTGTTCCCCGTTTCATGTGTTGAATCGGCGAGTCATCCCCGAAATCTTCTTTGTATGAAAGGAACAAAGGCAGCCCCTACTTGTCGACCGTCTTAAACACGCATGACAGATATGGTCAGATTGTAAACTGTGTGCAGCGTGGTTGAGCCTGAGTCTGGGATCAAAATCATGATAAGATGAAGTCTAATTCAAGCAGAGGCCTTCACGTACGAGACAGAAACACCATATATTTCAAGTAGTCATATCCAAGTCGCGAACTGGCTCAAATTTGTTAGTAAACTAGATCATGACTGTTTTGAGATATGCATCACTATTGGAAGAGTAACATGAGCCTTGGCGCCGTCAGGAATGTGTTAGGACGCGTAACTGGCCTCGGCGTTCATGATGACACGCATGGCCTGCTAGGCCCGGTCGAGACACTAGTGGGATATTCCATGGCAGCGGCCGAACGGCTAGCCTGAGTCGGGCGGGATTCCTGGAAGAAAGGGAAGTCTGTGCTCTCAAAGGTTCCCTGTCCACTTAAGCGAGATACGGTCTGATGCTTAACCCGAAAGTCAAACCATTGACCAAGACGATGGGTCTGTTTCTACTGATGGAGTTAGTATTATTAACTTCTCAAGTCTCCACATGTTGACAATGCGAGCCAGAAGGTTCCTTCTACGGTTGAGCCATAGCGGCGCCGCCCCTTTCATCTCACCTGCGAGCGTCAGCCGGATGTGATCGATGAGTTTTACTTACGAACCAAGTTGGAGTGGACACTGCTATTCGTCGTTTTCTTCAGATGCCGGTGGTGGGTGTTGCCAGTGTCTGACTTGATCGGTGGACTCTGAATCAGCTATTCGCCATCCTTATTACGAACTGCATCGGTGCTGGTTCATGCATTCGTGACGACAGCTAGCATTCAACCGCTGAAACTTTGAAGGTGCGTCACCAACTGCAGTGTGAACAGTACTACCATTCAGGACTCGGAGCAAGTTTTGTTGAAGACTAGGTACCTTAGACACCGATCATTCTGTCTATTGCTTCCATGATCACTTGCAATGTATGTGTTCTGGATGCATGACCCTGGGCCCACGTTTCAGAATGTTTTTGTGGGCCAGCCGTGGCCCGTGGAAACAGACAATCGCACGACATATCAGCTACATAATCAATACCCTCCTCGTGCCCATTTCTCAAGCCAGGATGCCTTCACAGAGTCGTATAAGGTGCGTTAGAATAATGCTGGTATTTTGTTCATGCCCACATTTATAACCATTGATCTATTGTATTTCCCTGTCAAAAAATTTGTTTTCAGTGGTGCCCCATCCTGATGAGCATGCCAATGGGCCTACAGCTTTGCCGATAGATGGCGAGCACAAGATCTGAAAGTTGCAGTACTGATACGATAAATGTGTGCAACCTGCTGCTGGTTTGCCCAAGATCCCAGACCCCCCGAATTTCGAACGATGGTTCACCGTCTGGGCATATAGGACATCCTGCACATTCTCGAAAAGACATTGGACAGCCGGCTTGCTGTCCTGTACATGAATTTATCGATTCACTGCTCGCCCCTGTTTTCCTAACAGGCAGCCTGAAGAACGCCCGCAGTACATACACTGCTTCCAGACTCCAGAGTACCCACTGGGACTGTCAAAACCAGCAGCCAAGTCCATCGTCGGGTTCAAGACCATCAGATGCTAGATGAGAGGACAAGTCTGATGAGTAACATTTATATATACTTCTTAACTTGAATGCTTACACTCAAGCCCCATTTTGTCCGAACTGCAACCTGAGGGTTCATCAACAGGTGAGGTAACCACGACTTTGGGAGCAAATATTAAAATTATTGCCATGGCTTGAGACAACAAGGTAAGTTGCATTTTCTTTAACAGGATGGCTGAGGGGTGGTGTCGCGGGTGAAAACTAAAGAAAATGTATCTGCCTTGGGTTTATAACTGGAAGCTCGAGCTTTATGGTCACTGGTAGGTGCCAGTGGATCTAAACATATTCACCTAATTTTAACTATCAATGGCAGGCACATATCATGTAAGTCCGCAGACCTTGACCATCATGATCTGAACTGAAAATTATAATGGCGATGGCTGATGGCACCGTAGTGATTGATGGAATGGGCCATACCACTGCCAGTGTGCACAAATTTTCACTGGAAATACTTCAGGCTGTGGTAAGGGGTCTTAACCTTCTCTCTGCAATGTGGTCCTGAGTCCAACTTGTGCCAGGCCCAAATTACTAGTTGGGGATAATCGTACACCTTCTCCGAGAACAGTCTGAGATAGTAGACGCAAAAGAATGTGGTCCTACTGCCCATACATTCACTCTACCTAAAAAGGGTCAGCTAAACACAAAAGGCAACATATATTCATATTATACATGTGTCTACGACAGGTCAATCCTAAGCATCGTGGCTAAGTGTCTTTTGCATGGAATATACCACATAAATAATGGCGCAACTTTGGCACAATCAATGCATTATACAATCTCAAAGGGTAGACTCGCTGTGTGTTGCGCCTGACTGCTCCTCTCCCTCGGTCTCCATACCATCTGCAAACACGACCGAACTCGAAGAAGTGCCATGACTAGACCCTGATAAACCGAATGCAGAGTCGATATCATTTCTTAGTTCCCCTTGAAGATCTCGAGCATGAAGGGCTCGCAGACTCAAGATGAAACGGGGGACAAGCGTATAGGGAGGAACATATTGTGGCACGGTCAACAGCACCCACCAGCCATTCAATGGAATGTCTGATGTGTACTCCAGCATGGCGAGGAGCGAGATAACTAAGACGCTGTTCATCGACGATCATTTTCAGTACAAGAGCAGATAGAAGAATGAAACATACACAAGAAAATAGACCATCCCTTCCCTGACAAGGAGGCTCATGTAATGGTTTAACCGCAGTCGCTTTGCTACTCTGTACACATATAATGCCTCCTTGACAAATCGGATGACGGTGAGCAGGCACATCAGCGCACCAAGAGCAATCTGAGCTGCACTTGCAATATCGTTCCAAACGGCAAAGTTGTCCAAGTTCTGCCACATGCAAAATGAAACACCAAGTACTTGAGTAGTACCCACTGTGTATTTGGGAACACAACAAATATCTTGTCAATAACTCCCATGATACGAAGGCCTGTTACACTTGCCTAGGATCCCACTTTTAGTGCTGATCCAGCCACATAAAATCATATTTGAGATGATTTCAATGGCATACAGTGTGAGGAGGGTGCCGAGGATGTACACGGATCGATTGTATAGTGCCCACAAACGGAGAATCATTGACACTGCATCTACCATCAGCTTGATTTCAAGCACAGAAGAATAGAATCCTACAGTCTGCGGCAGCAATGAAAACCAATGCCGTCCATTCAGAAAAAACATAAAGTATTTCGCCTTGAGGTACTTTGAGCAGATATCGGAAAGGTTAGAATAAATGTAGCACCCACAACTAAAGTTTAGATGAATTGGCTGCCTCAGTAATGTCATCGATCAGCATGAGCACCTACGTCTAACAGCGGTTGGGATGTAAATTATTGATTATTGATAAATGAAATCACCTTTTCGGAGAGAAGTAAGAAAGCACTCCCCCCTTTGTTCATCCATTAGTTCACCAAATTCTATGTTATATGTTTCGAACGCACAGAGAGACTCAATTCTAGTGAACCTTTGATGATCAACTAATGTCTGTTGGAACACGTGGACGTACATGACAAAAAAGAGGCCAAAATAACGGACCTAGAAGTTAAAGAGAGATCAGCCACAGAAAATGCCACAGGGACAACGATGATACGCACGAGAACAAATAGCGTGGACACCCTTGTCCAAGGCTTGGTCTGTGCCCAGTCAGATGTGTAAAACACTCCCAAAAAATCTTTCCTGACCCAAATAAATTCTATCTGAAAGGATTGTTCGCCACAGTGAGATGCCCGGATAGCATGCGAAAATGTAAGACATAGGTCACATACCTCATCGGAGAATGTGAGGACTAATGATGAGGTTTGTCGAGTATAAACAACGTAAAGTATGGATATGTATAACTTACTGTAATCGTATGCAATTGCAGTGAGTGTTGCAACTAGGAAAAACTGTAGGGGCAGAGACTCGAAGTACAAGGTAAATGAACATACGAGACACGCGATTGTTTATCTGAATAGATTCGACGGTGAATTGAAGAGTGGGACTTGAAGCCATGATACTGATTGAGAGGGGGCGGTAGAACGTAAGATTCAAAGTTGAAAAATAGCTGCCAAATGCAAGCGCAGCGATATAGACATATTAAACAGATTCCGGCGGGGATGCAAGATACCGTGACCGTAAACTGCATCAAGAGCATGATCAGGCACAACTGGTCCTCAGAAAGAAGCACGAATATGGACATCGTCATAGTTCAAGTTTGATATGCCAGTGGCAAGCCAGCCCATGCAGCATGGAGCTACCATAGCCATGACCACACCGGAAAGCGAGAAACAGACGTTACCCATACCCGTGATACATGTGCAATCATTTGAACATGACGCCAACTCCAAACAGGCATAGTGTATCAGAATATGTCGAACGTCGTGCGTGTGTGGCGAGGGTCACATATTCATAGTCCATCAGTGGACTTACTGCCACAGTGAGCCTGGGAATGGTAAATTTCTGCCAGTGATGGTCCCAATCGCTCAACCTAGGCCTGCGTTGCGTCGGAGGGGAAACAGCTACCGCGTACGCGGTCCGACTAGGAAGCATGCAGAGTCTAGTGTCGATACAAAACGCGCTGACCAAGGTCAGAGACCGTCCAGGTCAAGAATAAACGGGCTGAATGTCAGGCCAGAATCGGAGAGGCGGTTGTGCCGGCTTTCCAGGAGAAGAATCGCTGCGCAGAAATAAGATCAACTGATCATCGAGGCGGTTCATTGTCGTACATGCACAGACAATGGTCTCCAGTCGGAAGGAGGCCGTTTGCCACGGCGCTGATCGGTACCAATGATTAAAGACAGTGGTTAACGGCAGATTGTGGGAGGATAGCTATGAAAAGTTCACATGACTTGTCATTATTTTTATTTTCTGGTCACTGGCAATCTTGTAACTTGTTCAAAGGTGATGCATTGATGTATGGTATACGGACGCGGGTTCTCCTGTCGCAATATTTTTTTCCAGGTCGTGCCAGTGAACTGTGATGGACTTTGGCAGTGCTACTTGATCAGCATCACATTATGATCATACAGCATTTTCGATACGGGCCAGAAGCATGGGTCAGCGCTTCAGCACCAGCGCCTCTGAATCCAACCTAAGGTTCAGCACTCTGCCATCGAGGGTGAAACTGCATCAGTATCTGCCACATTCCACAGAACAGTGTCAGTGGGTTGGTGTGTGGCACACCTTCGACGTTCGAACAGGGCTTTACAGTAAATGACCCCAACTTCCAGGGCGGAACGGGATGATACGATGCGAGAATTCGGCAACTTGAAAACATGCAAGTTGTTCCCGCGGACATTTTCATCATCCAGCCTGCGCCCAATCACTACTAGTTAGTATATACGGGCAACTTCATGACAAGGCTGTACCATTGTCCACGTTAGTGTGCGTATTTATATGCCAAGAGTCTTACAGGTAAAGACCGCTGGAACTTCAGTATGTCGTCGACGTACGTGCTCGCGGCGGTATCAACGATCCTCGTTCTCTTCTACTCCTTGCGCAAACGCAACAAGAACCTCCCTCATGGGCCAAAGGGAAGCTTCCTGGTTGGCAATGCCTCCGTTTTCATGCTGGAAGGTGAGGAGAAGACGAGAACATATATGAAATGGGTCGAAGAATACGGTACGTGACGAACGCTCTGGTAATCACCTTTTTGTTCTGAGGAGTCTGGCAGGCAGTATCATGCACCTGCAAGTGTTTGGGGGCCATACCGTTATTCTGAACTCGGCCCAGGCCGCATCCGACCTCATGGACAAACGTGCAGCTATATACTCCCATCGACCGCGGATGCCCATGTTCGTCGAACTGTACGCATATTCGATTCGCATATCACAGGGAAGAAATGATGATGCTGTTTCAGTGTGGGGAACGACTGGGTTCTCAGTGCTGCCTCCGGTGAACCGCACAAGGAACGACGGTCTATAGCCCAGCGTTACTACCTCGCGCAGCTCAAGGATTGGCAAAGCGTCCAACTAGAATGTTGTCGGACTTTACTTCGCAACTTGTTTTCTAACCTAGATGATTGGGCCGCGCTCATTCGCTTGTAAGCCCTTTCTAACTAGCTCCATTTGCACCTATTTCTATATTTCCGTCTCTAGGAATGTCGGATCTTCTATACTGCGGATGACCTATGGCTACGAAGTCACTCGCACGGATGATCCTCTTTTGAAGATTGCTCAGGAAACAACGGAATGTCCGCCCAATGGCCCCTACTTGGTTGACGTCTTCCCATTGCGTGAGCAGTCTTCACCTTGGTAAAGGGCCCATACAAACTACTCTTCAGTTAAATATTATCCTAGCTGGTTACCCGGCGGTCAGTTCCATAAGGATGCAGAGGATGCCAAGTTAATCTGCCAAAAAATCCGACACATGCCATTCGACCTGGTTCGCAAACAAATGGTATTTTATTTTATTTTACTGCGATAACACGCATACTAACACACCTTCCTGCTTGGTATCAGGCAGAGGGAACGGCTGCTCCATCGTTTATATCCACGCTTTTGAGCCAACTACCACCCGATGAAGATCTTGACCACTCACACCAAGCTGGATTGATTCGGGACGCAGCCGCGTCCATGTACGGCGCCGCCATGGACTCGGTGAGCTCTTTTTAACTAAAGCCTGTGCGAAACTGATTCGTCCAAGACGGTCTCTTTCATGTATACATTCATGGCCGTTATGGTCTTGTATCCAGACGCGCAACGCCGAGCACAAAGTGAACTGGATACGACACTTGGCCAAGACCGACTGCCAACGTTTGATGATCGCCAATCGTTGCCATTCATTGATGCCATCGTGCTTGAGATTCTTCGATGGAATGTAGTGACCCCGCTCGGTATGACACCTCGTTTACCTGTGCTTCGTATTGGATTGTTTATGGTTTTCTAGGTTTCCCTCACATGGTTACCCAGGACGACGAATACCTTGGTTACGATATTCCAAAAGGAACAACAGTTTTCGGAAATATGTGGTGTGTCGTGTTGCAAGCATTGTTATTGACACCACCTGATTTCCATTAGGGCGATCTTGAGGGACCCCGCAGTTTTCCCAGATCCGGACCGCTTTGATCCTTCCAGGTTCTTGGCCGAAACGGAAGGCAATGGTGCAGCGCGGCAAGTGATTGAATCGACGGTGTATGGATGGGGCAAACGGTAAGTTACCAAACTTGCTCGTTCAACTTGCATGACATGCTAATTCCCCTCACAGCGCGTGTCCCGGACGCCACGTTGGACACTCTGCGCTTTTCGTCATGATGTCACACATTCTGACCTGCTTCGACATCTGCAAACCTATCGACGAGGCAGGGAAAGAGTATGAGCCAGTACTCAAGTTCGACGATAAATCAATCGTCAGGTAATGTTGTCCGGTTACATGAAAAGGCATACGCTCATTACGTCTCACAGACGAGCCTTCGCGGCTCCTTGCACGCTCAAAGCACGGCGATCGGACAAGATTGTGAGCTTCGAGCAGTGACTAGGGAAATTTTGGCGTACTTTTAGTCTTCTTGAGTAATTCAGACCAGAAAACTGGCACGGTTCGCTTCGCATTTGACACCAGATACAGTCTTATGTGTACCTTTTGTAAGATCATTTGGTCTGTGCATTGTGGTTGTGCACCCCGGCGGAACTGTGTACTTTGCACATGGGACTAAGAAGTCGTTCTATTCGACTCAAGCCGTTTGAGTAGTATCAGGAACTCCATATTCAAGTTGTCAGTCCATCGATTGATCAACCGATCCTAGGATTGAGCTTCAAGACACAAGTCAAACAAGATCAAATTCTTATGCCAGTGGTAGCCCACACACACACAGGTGAGTATACATACAGCACGGATGGAAAGACTATATACTGTCAAACGCCTAGCCAGCTAACCGGGTCATATGCCATCTTCGAGGGACAATCATTCATCCTTGGTCACTGCTCGAAGTTCACAATCTTGTCAGATCGCCGTGCTTTGAGCGTACAAGGGGCGGGGAGTGCCCGTCTATCAAGGCGCAATGAGCACACGTTCTTTTACACAACCGGAGAACAATACCTGACGATAGATTTATCGTCGAATACGAGTACTGGTTCATACTCTTTTCCCGCCTCGTCGACAGGCTTGCAGATATCGAAGCAGATCAAGATGTGTGACATCATGACGAAAAGTGCCGAGTGTCCAACGTGGCGTCCCGGGCACGTGCTGTGAACGGAATCAGCATATCATGCCGAGTCAAACGAGCAAGTTTTGTACCGTTTTCCCCAGCCAAACATCGTTGATTCGATCACTTTTCGCGCTGTATCACTGCCTTCCGACGCGGCCAAGAACCTAGCAGGATCAAAGCGGTCCGGGTCTGGGAAAACTACGGGGTCCCTCAAGATCGCCCTAATGAAAATCAGATGGTTGTCAATAGCGATGGTTACAACACGACATACCACATATTCCCCCAAACTGTTGTTCCCTTTGGGATATCATAACCGAGGTATTCGTCGTCCTGGGTAACCATGTGAGGGAAACCTAGAAAACCATAAACAATCCAATACGAAGCACAGGTAAACGAGGTGTCATACCGAGCGGGGTAACTACATTCCATCGAAGAATCTCAAGCACGATGGCATCAATGAATGGCAACGATTGGCGATCATCAAACGTTGGCAGTCGGTCTTGGCCAAGTGTCGTATCCAGTTCACTTTGTGCTCGGCGTTGCACGTCCGGGTACAAGACCATGATGGCCAAGAAGGTGAACATGAGAGAGACCGTCTTGAACAAGTCAGCTTTAAACAAGCTTCAAGTAAAAAGAACCTACCGAGTCCATGGCAGCACCGTACATGGACGCTGCTGCGTCGCGAATCAACGCAGCCTCGTGTGAATGGTCGAGGTCTTCGTCGGGTGGTAGTTGGCTCAAAAGCGTAGATACGAATGATGGAGCCGCCGTTCCCTCTGCCTGAGGTGCCAAGGACGGAAGGTGTCATGCATGGAATTTCAAAGAAAGAGGCGCAAATACCATTTGATTGCGAACCAGATCGAATGGCATGTGGCGCATTTGCTGGCTAACTACCCTGGCGTCATGAGCATCCTTGTGGAATCCACCACCGGGCAACCAGCTAGGATAGTATTTAACTGAAGGATGGTTTGTATGTAGTCTTGATAAAGATGAAGACTGCTCACGCAACGGAAAGACATCAACCAAGTAGGGTCCATTGCGGGGTGATTCCACTGCCTCCTGGGCCACTGTCAAGAAATGATCGTCTGTGCGAGTGACTTCGTAGCCATAGGTCATCCGTAGTATAGAGGATCCGACGTTCCTGGAGGTGAGGAAATAATTAAGTTTTGTTCACTGCTGGATGAAGGAAATGCCTACAAACGAATGAGTGCGGCCCAATCATCCGGGTTGGCAAAGAGGCTGCGAAGCAAGGTCCGACAGGTTTCCAATTGGGCGTTTTGCCAATCCTTGAGCTGTGCAAGGAAGTAGCGTTGGGTAATCGACCGTCGCTCCTTGTGCGGTTCACCCGATGAAGCACTGAGGACCCAGTCGTTGCCCACACTGAAACAGCATGATCATCTCATCTCCTTGGTAAGCACACATCAAATAAGCATGCGTACAGTTCGGCAAACATGGGCATCCGTGGTCGGTGGGAGTATATCCCTGCGCGTTTGTCCATGAGATCGGATGCAGCCTGGGCCGAATTTAGGACAATCATATGGGCTCCAAACACTTGGAGATGCATGATGTTGCCTGCCATGTCGCTCAGAACAAAAAGGTGATTGCCAGAATGCCCGATCACATACCATATTCTTTGACCCATTTCAAAAACGTTCTCGTCTTCTCCTCGCCCTCCAACATGAAAACGGAGGCATTTCCAACCAGGAAGCTTCCCTTGGGCCCACGAGGGAGGTTCTTGGTGCGTTTGCGCAAGGAGTAGAAGAGAACGAGGATCGTCGACACTGTCGCGAGCACGTACGTCGACGACATATCGCCACGAAACTGCAGGTCCAATGCCTGTCCATGTGAGACTCGAAGGTATAAATACGCATCCTGACGTGGACTGCGGTACAGCCTCAGCTATCACTGCGTTGATTGTGCGCAGCCCTTGGACGCAATTCGGTACCACGTCCGCGTACTCAATCGGAGCCATTTCAAGTCGTATCCTGGGGTCATCCCACATATCTTCACGTCAACTTTCCGATGGCATCGGCACGTTGTCATCCCAAAGTCCGACTCGGCTGGATGCATTTCCTACACTTCAAGTTACACTTTGGATCCAACCAGCGAGCTCGAACGCTCTCGACGAGTCTTGCCGCCGAACGACTCGCAGGCACTGCCCCTCCCCACCGCTGCTACGTGTTTCTCCACACACCCCAACCCCCAAGCACATACCCCGCCAAGTACACCACCCCCGTTCAGCACAGGCTCCTGCTTTCTGTCGCACCCTGGGGTGGTGCAGTCAACTTTGCCTGGTCCGCGTCGCACCCGCTTTTCACAACTAGGGAGGACCCGGACACGTATCGCCTAACAGCCTTTTCAGGCACGCGGGGGAAGTTGGAGATAGAGGCAGTGTCGCTTGCGAACGTAGAGGATGTCGGGAGGACATTACGTGCACACGTCGAACCTCGCGCGTCAGAGTCCGACACACCGCTGGTACCCTCAGGTGACATTCATCTCTACGTATGCACACACGGTGCCCGCGACTGTCGGTGTGGCGACACAGGCGGGGCAGTTGCACGCTCCATCCGTGCTGAACTAGAAAGGCGACAACGCGACCATGCATCCGACCCAAGCACCCGCGTCAAACTTGCAGAGGTCGCGCATGTGGGTGGGCACAAGTGAGTCGACTCGGCGATACATATGAAACTGGCGTTGATCACGCTCGTACATCACAGATACGCTGCCAACGTTTTGGTGTACCCTCACGGTGAATGGTGTGTCCACGTTTCAAACATGTTGGCTATTTCATTAATCTGACCCATTCGATAGGCTAGGTAAAGTACGGCCTGAGAATGTGTCAGAAATATTGGACGCCATTTTGGCGTTCCCAACAAGACCTATGCATGCGAGAGAGAAGCCTATCTGTCCATCGCATTGGAGGGGACGCATGGGATTGAGCAAAGACGAGCAGATAGAACTCTTCAACAGGTTTACAGATAAATGGTAACCCATTGAACGTCTTCAACATGTAGGATGCGTTCGTGTATGACCTGGTACTGGTTTAATCAAATGGTTGCCATAGTTGGGACGACGTTATTTACCGCAACTTTTTCTAGGTCAACTCTGCGCTCTATTCTTGGAATGCTTTCACTCTGGCGTCTGTCTGCATGGAATCTGGCCAGCCGTGGTCTCGATTCCTCTCCCCGAGAGGCTAACACTGTCTCTCTCTTCCAGGTCAGCCACTCTGAATTGTGGGCAATATACCAGGGCTATATAAACCACCCTCTTCTCGTCGGCTATCTTTGACATCAGACAATCATGTCTCCGATTCCGCCTGTCGCTACTGCTCTTGCGCTCCCTTCTGCCACTCCTTCTGTTGCTCTTGATCCAGGAACAGCTGGGCAGTCTGCTACAGCAAGGTCATTGCACCTTCTCGGGACAGGTAGTCTCGTGTTCGTTTCGGTCGCTGTTGTGTCGATGGCTGGTTACTTCTACCATGGACGGCAAACGGGCAATGAACGCAACAGTATTCGGCCGAGCAACACATGGGCGTCGTTTACCAGATTCTTTTCGTCCGTGCGTAACCACGGGTCATCTGCCTCCGAAATGATTGCGAGTGGCCGGCCTGTGGATCTTGAGATCGATTCTGAGGTGGGTTGGATGTCTCGTTTCTTTTTCCATGTTGACATGGCATCTCAGAAACACGTCAGTACGATCTACGCAAGGTTTTTCCATCCAACGTTTTGGAATGTGAGTCGAGCATTAGTCTACGAGCATTTTCTTAATGTTAATAGTTGTTCCCAGCTCGTGGAATACCATCCTGCGACAACTTCCGCTCCCGCTATCTATGTAGAAGGCGAAGCGGATGAACCGGTGTCTGAGCAAAAACTGTTCGCAAGGGACCATATGGTCGATGATGACGACTCGGATGGCAGCCTCGAAGGCGGATGCGAAAATGAGAATGCAGGACAACATAGGCAAGTTACGCCATACGACACATGCTCGGGGAAGAATATTAGTTTCAGCAGTGAAATCATCGGCACGACAGTCCGTCCTGGAGTGTTTCTCCGCATCCCAGGTGAAGAGGGTGATTCGATCGAGACATCGCCCGCAGATTCTGGCTTGGACTTGGGGATTTTGACGATGCCGCTCGAGCCGTTCGACAATGGATTCGAGACTTGCGATTGGAAACTCGACCTTGCGCGTTCATCTTGCGATAGGATTTTGACGACTCCACCAACATCATGCAATGCCCTGACAGAGTCATCGACTAAGTTTGGCTCTACATGTTCACCCTACGACGGGACTGTCACGACCCCGACGGAATGCGAGTGGTCCCGTGATCTGTCCGTGGCCTCGCCTTTGCCTCACGATGGGATTACGACCGTACCACTGAGATTGGCACCTCGTAAACGTCGATATGGCATGGCTGACATGGCCGATCTCGCGCGGACACTCAAAGACGCGATTCCGGAAGACGGTTACCCATTGGTGTCGGCCAAGTTCCCCGCACTACCGACCAGATGCGAGCCCGAGGATGACAAGTCGGTGACTTTAAGTCGCGATGTCTGTGTTCATGTTCGCATTATACCGGACCGAGATTACCCCTCGACAACCACGACCTCTCGCCGAACTGACTTAAGCGATCATGCCTTGAAACTCGTCGAGATGGAATCATTCACAGCCCGCACACTTCCGCAGCGGAGCGAGCCTGTGGTCGATATACCGGTCACGTCAAGTTACGGCGCTGGCGTTCGCAGTAGCCTCGAAGATTTGCGAAAGAGTTTGAACGATCCTAGTGGCCTCACACCACATGATGAGTGTCTGGATTTGATGCGGAGACTCCTCGAGGAGCTTCGCGATCCCAACGTAGAATGCGCTTCTCGATGCCTCTCCGAGGACAGCGACTCCGAATACTATGGCGACTGCGAGTACAGCACGGAGGACGAAGGGGACGAGGCAATCCGCAGTGCAACCGATTTCCAAGACAGATAAATTGGCGACCACCATCTGTCAAGGAAGTGTCTAGGCTCGTGTTTCCAACGTCCTTGCGCCCCATTCCTTTGTTACCACCCAAGGCGAATACGTGCGCTCGCAGGGACAGCCGTTCCTTCTCGAACTGTCCCAGGCCCACTCTCATAGTTTGACCCTCATCACTTCCACTTCTACCTGCCAACTATCGTCATTCCTTTGTATCCTAGTCCCATGTCTAGCAGTATTGGTATGTTTCAAGTTTGATTGTCTATTTCACTCTGATCACTTTGGTTTGCAAGCCGGTTCCAACTATCATCTCTCCTTTATCAAATTCCTGGTGCGCTTCGCCGCCTTTCTCCTATAACGACCATTCTGACGTGGCATGATCGTCACCAGCCATCTGTTTCCTTTTAGCTTCTCTCGCGTTTGGTTAACATTTCTCGATTGCGTACACCTGAGATTCGTCTCGTTGACTCCTCGAATTCAACATGATACGCAGATATGTTTCTAAACCATTTCCACTTCTTTTGCATTGTCGAGCGACACCCTAGGGAACAAAACCGCACTCCGATGCAGCTGTTTCCGCGTGGCCGCATCTCTTCGCCATCAAGAAACGTCCGCAGATATCATGGCAGTGCGAATTGCTGACATAATCGCACAGCTTTTCACTGGTGTATCTCTATCTCATCGCGAAGCCAAACCAATGCGGTCCGCCCTCAGGTGAAGCCCACATTCAGTTGCCGGATCGGACGGTACTATCTAGACTAGCAGTTCAATACAAGGCCAGTCCCCGAGTTGTCTGCCGATGCTGCCTACTGCGATCATCGCCTTGTGCTAGGCAAACTGTACCATCAATCTGGCCACGTCAGAGAGGACGGACAGCGGTGACTTATCCGGCCCCAGCCAAGCTCAAAGGGGGGGAGGTGGGTAATATGGTCAAGTCTGGCTTGCAGTCTCTTAGTCCTTTGGTTGCTAGGTTATCCTTCAATCATCAACTCTCGAATTCAACCAGGCTTGGAAGCGACTGTCTTACGCCGTTCCGAGCTCCTGTGGACATGAGCCTAGTTGACTGCCATGAAGCCTTCCGCGGTACTCTACTTTTACTGCATTCCTTGATGACATCTCTTGACCCCGTCAAATTTTCGAGTGCTACGTCCTCTCCAACAATCCCAATCCCAACCCTGACCATCTCCTCGACCTTTGACGAGGTAACATCTTGCACAATCCTCGCACGTACCTATGAAATTCTCTCCGACGACTTGCGATGTGTTATTTTACATGGTGACCACGTCGCCCTTTCAGATGTCACAGCATCTCTTAGAAACCGCCAGCATAAACATTCGCTATCTCAGCACATCCACACCCTTTTATAGTGATGCCAGTCTCCCCCTCCCCTCATTCGACAACCCGAACGTGCCTTTTCCCTAGACTTTGAAACGTCCAATTTTAGGGCACTAAGAAAAGTTGCAGGCGGTGGTTGGACCGGTGTTCTTCGTAGGGTTTGGTTATTGTATCCCTATCCATTGTAGTTGCGAATGTACTGCCTTGTGCATTATATGCGTCAAGTATTGCAATTGACTGTGTTATCTTCTGATACCATCGTACGATCATTGGCATATTGTCGCCGTGAGTGCTTGCATCCAGTCCGGCGGCTCCATCAAGTCTTAAGATTTTTCACAGCTAATGATTCCAGCCAATATCAATCCCTAACTGCTGTACTTTGTTCGATCGTATGGCTTGAGCACTTTATACTACAGGGAAGACATTGCCAATGCAATCATTCCGAGACGCGTTTCCGGCTATAAATTTCTGCTCTCAAGATCGGTGAGTATCAGTTAGGCCTGCTCTCATCCTCCAGCCAACATCTGACATTACCTCTCATATCATCCTCCATCCTCACACAAGTATGCAGCTTACCTTGCTGTCTCAACTCAAGGTGGTTGCTTTATTGACCATCACTCAGCTTGTGGTTGCCGTTCCGAGCCCTGCTCTGGGTCCGCACACTAACTTGGATTCGGTTGAAGCACCTGACAGTAAGCAGTGCAATGCAACGGTATTACTTTCGGACTGACCCTCCTCCAAGTAAACCACGGCGCTGAGACAGACATCTGCCGATTTGGATGTACATAAGGACGCAGGTAGGACAGGAAGGAAAGTAGCCCAACTATCTTGCTCCATGCCGTGCTGCAATGAACAAGTTAAGAAAACAGAAATCCAAATGCGTGCAGGGTTAATTGTGTTCATTGCTTGTAATTTCCCTATTTACCGCTTTGTGTTTTGTTCCCGGTCCCTGCTATGTTCTCGATATATTGTTTTCTTGGTTATTGCATGACAAACCCACCGAATCCGAATGCGGTAAACGCTTTGACTTGGATGGAGGGGCGTATACACGATCAGCACTTTAAGATGATGAGACCAATGCTATCGGCAGTGGTACACACCGAGCACATGCTTGCAGCCCTGGTTCTTTCTCCTCCCAGAAGCGGTTGCCTGAATGCCCCGAAACTCTATTTCGCGACGAGGTTGGTCTGTATGTAAGTCATGGGGTGTGCGGTACCGGAATTATCGCCACTCCCACTAAGGTACGCACAATAGCTGCTGAATGAGCGTGAGGTAGACTTCTGATAGGTATTTGCCAATGCAATGATGATTCATGACATGAGCAGATTGTGTCGAATTTCGACGCTCAGGCTGATTGATAGCCTTCGTCGTGACCCGACTGGAAAATCCAACTTGAATCAGCCCCCCGGACTGGAGGATTTGTTACCACTGAGAGGGTGCCAATGATCATTACACGATTGGGAATGAAGAGTCTGCAAGGAGGAAGTCAGCAGAAGATCTATCCGAGTGACCGAGTCGCGGTGAGTCTAAGGATGGTACTAAACCTACCTCCCGGGATGTCTTTTGCTTAGGCCTGGCGTACCCGGTCTCCAACAAATAGAACTCGGAAGATAAGAGATTGTTAGTGGTAGTAGTACTTTCGGACTGGTGCCTGTGTCGCCGAGTCGGCCCGGCCACTCCGAGAGTGTCATGGTAGGACCGCATTCTCACCACCCCAAGGCAATCGATGAGCGCTAGTAGTAGCACCGCCAGTAGCCTGGTATGTCGCACGGCCTTTTGCAATCCACTCTCCCATCGTCCCATTGACAATGACCAGCAGTTCCAATACTAAAAACCAACTCGAACCACTGCGGCTCATTGACAGTGGAGTGAGTCGGACGCCGACTCGGAGTCCATTGACTACAGTCTGTTTCTAGATCTATCCTCAGGCTTACTAGCTAACTCATACACAGGATGATGTGTATGGATCCGACGGCTCTGAACCCGGCCTCGAATGCACGAAGCGGAAACAAGAGAACGAAGACCAGCCTCTGAATGTGCTAGTTGCCCCCGCTGGCTCCGCAGCGGACGCGAACGAGAATGAGGAATTAGTTATTACCAGTACGACATCCATTTTATGACATGGTTCGAAAATACCCTGAGCGAGGGTAGGAATCCGGGCAACAGGTGTTGTTCTTTGTCTTGGACGCATCCCAGTCGGCTTCTACGCAATGGTGCAATACGGTGGTCTTGAATGGAGAACAGACGTCAAGTCATTGCCAGCGGATGATGATGATGTTGAATGGGACATGCTGATGCCAGTGTAAGGACGACCTTTTTTCGTTCCCGTGCGCTCTATGTTAATAATGTTCGCAGACCATCTGATCTGTCTGCCACCGTTTGTCTTGGGGTATTTGCGACTTTCGAGTTACAGCCCATGTTGGGTAACGGAGAGCAGCTACGGAAGTTATCGATTCCTATAGGACAGCTACTGGCTCGTGGTGCGCAAGACCTTCGTGAGTACTGCGACGTTTCATGTCTGGATGTTTACACAGCGGCAGAGTTCGCTTTTTTCCAAGAGGACGAGGACGTCACATCACCTTGTACATCCATTTTGGTCACTGTCAGACGGCGGAAGCGCGAAGACAGTGATTCGTCGACATCAGGGGACTTTACTCCACATTGTGTGAGCAGGCGATTCGTATCGACGCCATCTTTGTTGATCGTATGTCCAGTTGATCACTAAGTTGAGTGAGTTGGAAGAGGCGACGGATCAAGGTCACAAGGCTTTCTCGCAGTACCGAGACTATGGGGAACTACAGGATCTCGAGCGCTCAATTAAGCAGTTCGAACGTGCGCTCGATCTTTGTCCGTTGGACCACCCCGGTCGCGCGGCTGCTCAATCAAACGTGGCAGAGGCAAAATTCATGTATTGTTTGCTTGACGACAACGAACTGTCTCTCGACATTCCCCTCGCCTTGTACCGCGATGCTCTTGCTGCACGACTTGGCAACCACCCTGACCGGCCATTTACACTGATTCAATTGGCTGCCACGTATTTTGCGCGATTCGAGCAGCGGCGGGACGGGGTCGACGCGTTACAGGCCGAGGCATTGTTGCATGAGGTGATGGATCTCAGCTCTGTAGAGAGTCAGCAGAACCAAACGGCGGCTACCATGCTCCGGCTTTATGCGACACGTAGAACAGATCCTCTCCAAGCGGATGACCAACTATCTATAGAGCAAGATTCCGCTTCAAACACGGCAGACGTGGATCCGTGGACCTTGAGTGACCAGTTGTTGTACCGCTATGGACGGTCCGCTGATTTGGCCGATCTCCAACAAGCAATCTCGGTCCTGGATATATCTCTGAGGTCTATTTCGATCCGCAGTGACCGATACTTCCCGGGACTAGCGAGTCTCAGTATGGCATTTTTGGACCGATTCATTCACCTTGGGGATCTCAGTGACCTCGAAAAGGCGGTTTCTGGACTCGTAGACGTCGTCGACCTCGCCCCTAATGGAGACCCTGACAAGCCCATCTATTTAAACAACCTTGGTAAAGCCTTCAAGGTTCGATTCGAGCGCCATGGCGAGCAGAACGATCTTGAGCAAGCGATTTCGAGGTTCGAAGACGCTCTGGACCTCACTCCTGACAACCATTCGGATAAATGCAATCGTCTAAGCAACCTCGGCAACTGCTTCAAAGCACGCTTCAGGCGTTTTGGAGAGCTGAGCGACCTTGAACAAGCTATCTCAAAGCAAAGGGATGCTGTAGTCCTGGCCCCTCGTGGCCATCCTAATAGACGCACTTGTTTGGACGGCATTGGAAGCGCCCTCCTCATCCGTTTCGACAGACTGGGCGAGTTGGGCGATCTCGAAGAAGCGGTTTCGTCCCTCAGGGATGCTGATGGCCTCACGCCCGAGGATCACGCGGACAAACCCAATGTCCTGAACAATCTTGCAAACTCTCTTTTCGCTCGTTTCCAGCGCCTTGGCGAACACGGTGACTTAGAGGAAGCGATTTCTAAGCAACTAGATGCTGTTAAACTCTCTCGTGATCACACTGACAAACCCATCTACTTGGACCACCTCGGCACCTTCTTAGTCACTCGCTTTTCGCATCTTGGGGAGCTAGGTGACCTCGAACAAGCGATTTTGAGCCAAGAGGACGCTGTCAATCTCACACCGAATGATCACCCCGGGAAGTCCTCGTGTCTAAGCAACCTTGGTCATTCGTTTCTCATTCGTTTCGAGCGTTTTGGGACGCTGAGCGATCTCGAGCAGGCGATTTTGAGGTTCATGGATGCTGTTGACATCACACCCAACGGACGCCCTGAAAAACCGGTCCGTCTGAACAACCTCGGCGACGCTTTCCTTGCTCGTTTTGAGCGTCTAGGTGACTTGAATGACCTTGAGCAAGCGCTATCGAGACAAGAAGTCGCTGTTAGCCTCGCTCCAGACGGGCACACTTACAAGCCGATCTATTTGAACAGTCTGGGCAATTCCTTCTTTGATCGTTTCGAGCGCCTTGGAGAACTGAGTGACCTTGAGCAGACAATCTCGAGGTACAAAAATGCTATCGATCTTATGCCAGATAGTCACCCTGACAAGCCTGGCTGTCTCAATAATCTTGGCAACTCTTTGACCACTCGTTTCGAGCGCCTCGGGGAGTTGGCTGACCTTGAACAAGCAATCTCAATGTTCAGGGACGCCATCGATCTCACCCTCAGGCGCGACAGTCAGCCAAACAAAGTCACCTATCTTAACAATATTAGCACCTCCTTCCACATTCGTTTCGAACGTCTAGGGCAGCTCAGTGACCTCGAGCAAGCGATTTCGAGGTCACGGGATTCTGTAAATACCATCCCTAATGATCACCCTCACCAGCCCACCTGTTTAAACAATCTCGGAAACTACCTTCTTGATCGTTTCGAGTGTCTTGGCGAGGAAAGCGACCTCGAGCAAGCGATTTTGAGGTTGGAGGATGCCGTCAGCCTCACTCCCGATGACAGCCTCTACAAGGCTCCCCGTTTAGACAATCTTGGAAGGTCGTTCCTTGCTCGTTTCAAGCATTTCGGAGAGCTGCACGACTTTGAGCTGGCCATTTCCAAACAAAAAGAAGCCGTTGACCTCACTCCCGATGGTCACCCGAATAAACCGAGGTACCTGAGTCGCCTCGGTGATTCATTTAGAATTCGTTACGAGCGCCTCGATGAGCCGAGTAACCTCGGAGAGGCGCTTTCGCTATATTCGCGCGCTGCTTGTGCGTTCGTCGGCCCTATCTCCGACCGATTTCATGCATCACAGAAATGGATTTCGTGTGCGCGTACTCTACGGCACTACACACTCCTTGATGCCACCGCCGTCAACCTCCTTCCTCAGCTGGCATGGGTCGGTCTGTCCCTTGCGCACCGGTACCGTGAGCTCTTGAAAGGCGCGGATGTAGTACGGGAGGCTGCTGCTGCCAGTTTAGGCTCGGGACAACCGGAGATAGCGGTCGAGTGGCTTGAACAAGGACGCTCCATCGTTTGGGGGGAGCTGTTTCAGCTTCGCAGTTCTTATAACGAGTTGTCTTCTGTCTATCCGGACCATGCACGCAAACTTCGGGAGCTGTCGGTTGCTCTGGAGCACGCTGGTGCTACTCGCGAAAGATCCTTGTCCTCACCATCAGAAGGGACTCGAGGAGCGGACCGATGCGACACGGCGTCCTTGGAACAAGTGATTGATAGACACCGTACGCTCGCGATCGCGCGGGACAAGCTACTTCAAGAGGTCCGGGAACTACGTGGTTTCGAGCGATTCCTCTTGCACAAAGAATTTTCCCAGTTCCGTGCTGCAGCGCGTTCTGGACCAGTCGTCATGTTAAATGCTGCGGAAAGCCGTTGTGATGCGTTGATTATTCTCGCTGACGTGGAGCATGTGATTCATGTCCCGCTCCCTGGTTACACACTTGAGCGATCCAAAGCTCTTCAAAACAAAGTCAAGAATTTGCTCGGTCCTGCCCGTGCCATACCCCAAGGTGACAGGTATGGACGACCTGCTGCCCAGGAAGCTGCCAACGAGTGGTCGTTTGTCTTGGCGCCCCTGTGGAAGTGTATTGTCAAACCGGTCCTGGATGCGTTGGGTTTCGTTGCGAGTAACACTCCTGCCTGACTTTGCACCGTTCTCGCTCATCTATGATCTAAACAGACACCTGGGACGCTGTCACGTATTTTCTGGTGCCCTACCGGGCCGTTCACCTTTCTTCCTATCCATGCGGCTGGTTATTATGATCCCCGTCATGCGCAGCCTGGGCACAAAATATTCGATTTCGTCGTCTCTTCATACGTCCCTACTCTCAGCATTCTGTCGTCTTCACCCCCACCTGACGCTGCACCTAAAAACAAACTTTACCTTCTTGCTGTCCGTCAGCCACCATCGGACGGCCTATCCCGACTCCCGGGTGTGGACGCCGAATTGGAACACATCAGGTCCGTTCTCGGGAATCCTCCTTGTGCACGAGCCACCCTCGTAGAGTCACCCCTTGGAACAGTCGAGGAGGTGCTCGCGCTGATGAAGGATGCAGACTGGGTCCACTTTGCATGTCACGGCATTCAAGATGCCACGAACCCAACTCGGAGTGGTCTCTGTCTCGCGGACCGTCGACGTCTCCAGCTCTCTGACATTATTGCGCTCTCACGTCCCCGCGGCGGACTCGCGTTTCTGTCTGCGTGCCAGACGGCGAAAGGTGACGAGGATTTGTCCGACGAGGCGATTCATATCGCTGCAGGGATGTTGTTTGCGGGATATGGGGGCATCGTGGGCACGATGTGGTCGATCAGTGATCGGCTTGCGCCGCGGGTGGCAAGGGATGTGTATGAACGACTCTTTTCTGGAAATGGATGCCCGGACTATCGGGAGGCTGCATGGGCGCTGCAGGATGCGGTTGGGCGTCTGAGGTGTCAGTCGGACGTGTCGTTTGTGGACTGGCTTCCATTCATTCATGTCGGTCTTTGACTTGATATGGTTTTGGTTCTAGCTTTCTATGTAAGGAGCTGTCAAAGAGACTAGGTTTGGGGCGCTGTGTGGGATTACGTGTGGTCTAGTCTATCAATTTTGTGCGTCGAGATTGATAGCAGTTTCGTAAACCGGACTCGAAGTACCCGCCCCCCTGAGTATCCGGCCAAAAGTGCACAACATACCAAATGCAGCACCTTTCATCCCAAATTATTATTCGTGTCAAAATTGCCTGTTTGGGTGTTTATGTTTCTAACCGATCACTTCATACTTTGAACACTACCGCGATGCGCTACGGTTTACCGAGATCCCCATCCCCGTCTCCAGTTCGTCGGTGAGTGACCTATGTTTGCCAATGCCACAGCCTTACGATGCCCCAGCCGTCCTCGTCGCACTTCTGGCTACGGCATCCCTTCGGACTCGGAGAGCGAGCCTGAGGAACCCGTCAGCGATACCGACCGTACCCCAAGCTCACCCTCTTCCCTCTCTGACACAGTTAGTTTCGACTCTGATGGAGAGCCACCAGTCGTATCTCCTCCGTGCGTTGCCCACCCATGTTATTATCCAATGCTGACCTTTTTCGGACAGCCTGAAACGAGTGCCATGTAGTCCAGCAGAAAGAAGACACGTCGAGGAGACAGTCGCTGCGATACGATTGCGCACGCGGCATCACGATCCATATGAAGACTGGGAGAAACAGACGTGCAAGGATGCCTTGGTATGTGTCACCCGTTGTGTGTGCTCATACGCATATTTATACTCATGACGATGATAGCGCATGGCACGTAAAGCGCAGGAAGAGAAGCTTGCCGTGACAAAGGAACAACGTGCGCGAAAGCAGGATCAGGACTTGCGGGGGCTCGTTGTAAGGCACGATCAGCAAATGGTTGAAGTCCAAAAGCTGTTGGGAGCACTCAAGTTGCGGCACCAGATGGAATCCAACCGACTCATGAAACAGTGGGACGAACAGGACAAGGCACAGCACGAACGTGTTGAACGGGTCATACGGATAGAGGAGGAAAATCATCGGAAGAAGCTGGAGGCAGAGAGAAAGAAACGTGAAGAGGAGGAACGCCAAAGAAAATTGGAGGAGGAGAGACGATTGGCTATGGAGGAAATGAGGCGAAAAGAGGAAGAGGAGCGACGAAAGCAGAAGGAAGCAGAGGAAGCAGCACAACGAGCCAAAGATGAGGCCGAGCGAGAAAAACGTGCAGCACTGGCGATGGCAGAGAAGAAGCGCAAAGCTCTCGGAATTTCCCTGCCTGATGAAGATTGGATCCATGCTCGAAGGACACTCAAGGTAAGCGACATTCTCGACGGACATTGCTGCGGAATCTAAGGGGCGATGGTGTAGAACCTCAAGGCTGGTCCAATGAAAACGGTCAAGGATGATAAGACATTAAAGCCACAATGGAATGCTATTCGGAGACAGATTACACCAAAGATAGGGCAGCTAACACAGGATTCGGCTACCATCGCGCGGATAGTAAGGTCATTCTTACATTGGTATGGTCGCTTACGAACGTTTTCACCAGACGGCGCAAATTTTTGAGCTTGTCTATCCAAAGCAAAACGTCTCACGGCCACTGTACCTGGCCTCACTTTCTTCTTTGGCGAAGGCGATCCTGCTGCAAGCGGAGACCGAGGTCACGGCGGAGAAAAAAAGCGCTATCCCACTGGCGCTGGTGGCCGCGAACCTTTTAGAGAGGTTGCCCGACTTCGCGGACGTTTTCTTCGCGAAGTTGGTACAACGATCCGGCGGGTGGCCGGTACCCAGTGTACTGCCGTCGACGGACGCTGACGGCACGGCGTGGGTAGAAGAGACCCGTACGAAAGCCATGGGATACCGGGTAAGCAACGGCGAGCAAGAGACGACGGGAGAATACGTAACACGTGTGTCTGGGATGATGCGTGTGTATTTCCTGGTTATGGCCGCGCCGGTCGCGAAGCCGCTGGAGAGCATGTTCCGATTACCTCGGTATTGGACGTATTTCGTTCGGATGATGAACGATGAGCGGCTACTATCCACCGCGGTGGCCGCGCAAATACTGTATGGTATGTACTTTGTCGACAACCGCGGTGATATAGCTGATCAGTGGAGTGTAGCTGCGCTTGATGTGGGTGGGGTGGAGGCGAAGCACGTCTGGGGGAAACAGTGGGTCAAGTTGCTCGAGCTGCTGTACGAGGCTGCGACGGTGGGCATTGGGGGCAAGAGTGACACCCCGCTGGGGGGACAGACCCCTGAGGGCAAGGCGGCATGCGTCCGAGTGCAACTGGAGATCGAGCATATCGTGCGAAGCTGATAGTGCTGCAGGACGTCTAGACCATGAGGCGCCACCTCACGCCACGGTGGTTCTCTTTCTCGAACACAGGGACTGATCATGAATTGGGGTGATATTATGCTGACATGTGTGCGATAGTGGAACGAGGAGATCTGTGGAACGATGGGCCGTAAATGAAATGGGCGTGTCAGTGCGGGGAAGCGCTGATGCAAAGTTTAGTGACTAGGTTCGAGGGGCCTCGTGTATGGTTTGTCGTCTCAGGGGTCCCGTGATTCTATCAGTTGATCTTATGTAGTAAACACGGTGCTGTGTGGACTTGTCGTAAACGAGACGATCCTCGGTTTATTAGGAACATCTTCCGAGCCTAGAACAAGTCCATCGATAACAACAATATTCTGCTAATTGTCTGCCCGCCACGTCGGTCACCGCCGACGCCCGACGCACACGATGCCAAGTAAGGATGCCAAGTACGGGTCGCGGAAGAGAAAACACGCGGTGCGCGCTCGGCGGCGTGGCTGTGCGCGGTAACGGATACCCTTAGCCCTAACCCTAAAATAGGACTAGTGTATTGTTTTTCCGTTTGTTTGGTCCGTCCCAACGCTGATTAAAGTTTGGACGCCACCACTCTCGAATTTTCGTCTCATGCTATTTATCCACCACCATCTCGTCAAGCGATATCCCTTGTCATACATTTCCCTCTAGCAAACCTGGCAAGGGTTTCATCGTCTTGACCCTCATGCTGACGCTCAGTCCTGGTTCGGTCTGCGACGTGTGCGCAGATGAGTACGGCCCTCACTGCATACCCCATTCCATTCCCTGCGGTGCGTGGCCCCATCCCCGAAAATTTCGTCCGGCTCATCCCACACTCCAGGCCATGTCCTATGTTCAACCTGCTGCCACAAGATCGTAGAAAAGACGCTCCCCCGCCTCAAACCCGTCTGTCCTTTCTGCCGTGAACAATTCACCAGCGACGATGTTCGTCTTATCCGTATTGACTTTTCTGCAAACGGATATGCCACCCCTCGGCGGCGGGGTGGCACGCAAGAGGCTTTAGATTCTTCCGTACACCAGCCACCCCGCTTCCCGATTGTCGAGCCCTCCTTCTCCCGCACTCGTGCCGAGGCTCGGCGTCTCGAAGACAAGGTCGCCGCCGTGGCTGCTAAAAAATGCTCGGTCGAAGAGGTCTCTACGCTCCACAAAGAACTCCAAGACTGGCTGACTCATGACGAAAAACAACAAGACGATCAGGTCTGTCCCCTTTGCCCAGCTCCACTTTTTTTTTAAAAAAAAATTGACTGGCTTTTATCACAGGTTTCTTCTCTTGCCCTGAGTGCGGCGCTGCTCAGAGCCATCCTTGTTAACCACTTCGCTCATTCCGAAGTAACAAAAATGGCCAAATCTGTCGAGGCCACCCTCAAAGGGAAGCTGGACGACATGGAACTAACCGTGACAAAGTTGGAAGCTGAGCTTAAACAGTACGTTCCATTCCATGGCGCTCGTTCTGCTCCGTTTTCTGACCTAGCCTGTAGACAGGTAAATGATCTTGGCACGTTTTTTTTTGTGACTCAACGTCATGACTCGTCTAGCAAACCCTTTATACCCAAAAAGTACAAGAATGCCAATCTCTGCGCGCAGAGTTTAGTCGCATGTCGCTTAAATCGGCCGCTGCACGCTCCGTTTCGCCCACGCGCTCCGCTTCTGCCGCCCCGACCATGGTCAGCGAAGGTCGTCATCCGTCGGTGTCTTCATCTGGTGCCTCCCTCTATGGTGTTCCTCCTCCTATGCCTCCTATGCCCCCATCCACTCCTACCCCCGTGTCACGCTTTGCTTCTCAGCACATGCGCAGCGCTTCTGCTTCTCCCAGCTCCAGACCTGTCACACCTGCACGCACGATGACTCCTGCTGTTCGTCACGAGACACCCCTCCGCTCTTCCAACCTCCGTCCCACCTCTCCAGTGTCACCCTCGAAACCTAGAAATATGTCCTTCTCCACCACCTCTCCTCAAAAGATTCTCCGCTCCTATTCTGATGAATCGGACAGAGAAGTGATCCATGAGCGCTGGATGCCCAATCCAGACATTGCGTACAGCCCTCCCAACGGCAAGACGATCAATTACCCGTACGCCACCACCCGCGCCCGTTCATCAGGTTCAAACGCAGCTTGATACCACCTGCATCCCATAGACTTTCCGTTTCTTTGGATTTCAGTCCATCCGTGTCCGGACTCGTATCCTAATATCTCTCTTATTGCTATCTTCCGTCTCATCTTGATTTCTCTAGTCTCTAGTCTCGGTCTGTTTCGTCTGTGTGGTTCCTCGTCTCGTTGATTCTCGTTTTCCTCATCTCTGGTGCTAGTCTCATCTTTCTTTCTTTTCTTTTTGTTCCTGCTGCTCCTTGCGCTAATTCTCCTTTTTCTGCTGTATCGTATATTATCCACTTCTCTTCTCATCTGGGCTGTTGGATGGATTTCTCAGCCACGTTTCATTCCCAGCTTGCTGTTACTTATTCCCTTTGACCTTCAACCACGTCAAGGAGAGCGTTTTCTAGTGCTGTTGGTCCAGCAATTGCATACTTGTGTAGCCTTGCATTTCCTGTTTCTTGCTCGTCACGTTCACGTTGGTACGATTCATTGACGACGATCCGGTGCAGATTTGTAGACTTCTGCATTCTTCGGACATCACGATTTGGTACATGATTTTTTGTTACGCACACTTAGAACAAATGACACTTGATGACTTTTTTGCTTCCATTTCCCGAAAGTGGTCTTGTTCCGTGGGCGGATCATTTGGTGGCGGCGTTCTTCTGAATCGGCGGTATTCTGTACCATGTCCCGATTCGTTGTGCCGACCGATCCACACCACATGGACCGTAGTAGGTGATACTGATTGCGGCATAGTCTTGCTACGGACACAGCACGGCCTTTGGCATGGCCATCCAACTGCGCGCGTGCCAGTGTTTCATGAATCATCTATTTTTTGATATCCGGCAGCGCAGCAAAGCACTGCCCGCCCGTGCTGATGTGATCTCTCCCGTCATTGCCATATCGCAATTGGAAATGTCGGGCATGCGAGGGAATGACGCATGCGTCGGCGGCGGCGGTTTGTCATCCGCTTTGTAGCCCAACAGATATAGGCGGCATCGTTCGGATCAGGGCAAATCCAAAAGAACGCTGGGACGGACAGAAAAACGAGAAAGGCAAAACAAAAGGAAATGCAAAGAGGAAAACAACGTGTGTGGGTACGTACAACAGCCAGGATGCCAACGTTCCAACGACTACAACGAAAATGGCAACGTTCAGGGTGAAGTGCATCTTGGAATTGGAGATCATGGTTTGGGGGGTTACAACGTTGTGGACACGTGTTGATCACCTATATGGTTCGTACGTGTTCGGACGGGGCGATAGTGTGTATGTGGTCTCCACCAGAGCTGCCTGTGATGAGTATGTGGACTGGCGAGAGTAAAGACGACACCAATCCACAGTGATCGATCGATCGATCGCTTGACGATATGGATCGTGGGCGAGGACATATCTGTCTGTGTTATCGCCATCTTCCAATTGATGCGACGCACATACGGTGGACACATCCGACTCGGACATCGCCACTGTTCATATTATCAGGCATGTCTCTTTTTCCGACATCGATATCGATGATAGATATCGGTACAGTTCATATCTCATGCTCCCCTGAGAGAGTGAGTAGGGGCGAGGCATACTGGCTGACTTTGCCGGGCCTCGAGGCTGCAGGACACGAGTGGTGTGATTGACGTAACATCTTTTTTATCAGTGTCTGTCCGGTTTGCGCGTGTACTGATTATTCTGTAAATGAAGAAGAACCACTCGTCGGTTAGTGGTGATAAGCAGCACGTCCGTGACATTCGGTCCGTGCGTGGTTCATTGTCAGTCGTTTGATCGCGGATACAGGGCGATTAGAATTCTGGCGGTTATATGGGCCCGACGGGATTCTTTGAGAGGCCTCGTTTGATTGACGGCCTATGCTGTAAGAGATGATCGGTATGTACGGGTCCATATCCGCGAAGGATCGCATGTTCGAGGGGAGGATGATCGTCCATCGAGGCCGTGCTCGTCATGGCTCTTTGCCGACGTGTCAAGATGGATACTTGTCTCCACAGGCATGCTCAGATAACAACTCACGGGGACATGCCCGTGATACCCTGTCCTTGTTGGCAGATATGGCGGGGCGGCGACCAGAACCCAACTCGGTCTTCCAATCCATGCGTCATTTCCGCGAAGCAGGGGTATACTCTGACCAAAGAGGTATCTCTCCTCCCTGCTCATCCGACGGAGCCCGTTTGCGCCGCAGCCTCGTCGATGCAGCGTGTCGGCAGGGTCGCAGTTTACCCATTTTCGTGCTAGATAACCAGTGGCTTCAGGTCACTTTTCCAATTCCAAATCGCGCCAGAATCAAGGGACTAGCACTGGCAGGTATTGATTGGACTTGGCGTTTCGACAGTCTTCTCGTGGCGGGTCCGTTGGCAACGTTTGGGGAAAGGGACCACTGACGGGGCTCGAGTTCGGGTCCGCGGTGCTGGGCGACGGTGGATATGGGCGGGGTGGAGCGGTGAGCGCGTCGTCGGTGATACCTAGTTTGATAGTGGTTCGACCTTGGTGTTGTCTTGTATCGCCCAAGAAGGTCGAGAACAAGCGCGGACAACTCCGCCGCTGCTCAACACAAGACGGGGATACGATACTACCATCAGAAGTGTTTGGACGGCGTTTTACTAGGTCAAACTCGGGCTGTCACTTTGGTACGTCCGTGTCACTTGGACATCTGTGCAACCACATGTGTTCGCCTTTATCTTTGCGCCGTCAAAACGTGACCAGCAAACATGTCTTTTGCACTCCGAGGACGAGCAACGGAGGGTTTCGAATTCAGGTTGGACAGTACAGCATCCGGACTCGTCGTGGATGCATTCTGGGGAAAACAACCCGCCTTCTCGTCCACCCCCACCCATGGTTCTCTGAATTCGCCAGAACCGCCGTCGTGGACCAATCGTTGACGTGCCTTGGCAGATCATCCGCTCTGCGTGCTTTGCGCCACGAGAGTCAGAAGCTGGCGATGTGTTCCCAACTTCTGCCTTCTTCTATCAAAGGGGCGCCAAGTGTTCGTCCACGTATCATAGTCTCTTCCAAACCGGACCCCAAGGATCAGAGCAAGTACGTGGCAAGACTCTGTAGATCACGCATATGGCTCGCATAGATGATAGGGGTCTCCAGGATCATTCCGATGACCGGTATGTACATTTTGCTATCGACGTCGGCGGACGCTATCTGTCCTTTGCAATCGACCGCGGAGACAACACCGGGAATTGCATTGTCCACAGACATTCGTAGTCGATCAAGGCCTCGATCAAACATAACATCGGCGATAAGGCCAGATACTCGACGTTTGTAAATACGACTATACATGGGTTTCTCAATGATACTACAGATTGTTGTACAGCACTGTGCAGCTCATGCGGGACGACCTTCTAGGCAGTGACCTTGGCCGCATGTTGAGGCTGCGGGTGGATAGTTAGTGACATGGCTGGAAAAGAAGACGGGGATGTGTACTACGCACGGCGTTGGAGAGGCCGAGTGCCCCAGCAATCGCGTTGAACTCCTGGGTGGTAGGCTTGGTGGTACCCGCCAAGACTAGACAGAAGAAACGGTCATGACATGCGCGCTGGCAGAGTACAAGGCCACATACTACTGTCAACACGGTCTTGGCTCAACTTGGCCTGGTTGGCGAGTTGGGCGCTCGAGTACCCTGTCATCAACCAGCTCAGCGTGGTGAAACGAAACTCGGAGGCGATAAGGTGTACCTTTGGCATTCAAAGCGTTGTTGATGGCGGAGCACTGAGCCATGATAAAGGATGTGGTGTTGGTTCGGTGTGAAGATGGGATCAACTTTGTCTGCACACCTGCGCCCTTTATCTGCGAACGGCACCAGTAGATGAGCAGAGTCGGACGGATACGTATCTACAGCCGCTGTCATGATATGCCATTGATATCACTCCTGTGGGTGATGATTGGACGCCTCATGCACAACTCTTTCCGTATTACCTTGTTTGCTTGGGAAACTGTGTCGTGCTGGTATCATATGGGCGGTTACCTTGTTCACTAGCTTGATGGAGGTACTTTCCAAACGTCGAATGAATTGGTGCGTATGCATTGGTGCAATGGTCGGAAGAGAAACCAAGTAGTACTAATGTGGATCGCACTAGCCTACTAGGGGTAGGTTCGATAGGTACATTTGTGTTTATTTGGCATTGTTCCGCGCCAGAGCATCCACACATCCAGTCTGTCCACCTCTCTACGCCTCAACCCCCCTCAAAATGGTACGTCTTCGACACCGTGCCATTGCAGGACACCCAGATACATCCAGCCATCTTGGTGTCCCGTCGATCCGGTGGAGATTTTCCAGTGGATGACGATACTAACCAGTGGATGTACCCAGCCTCCCAAGAAAAAGGTCGCCAAGGAAGAAACTACCGTCTCGCTCGGTCCCCAGGTCGCCGAGGGCGAGCTCGTTTTCGGTGTTGCACACATCTACGCCTCATTCAACGACACGTTTGTCCATGTCACCGATTTGTCCGGCAGGGAAACCATCTCCCGTGTCACCGGTATGTCGTCTCTATCTGCACCAGTTCAACGACCGTTTGAGCATTTTTTAATAGGTGGAATGAAGGTCAAGGCAGATCGTGACGAGTCCTCGCCATACGCTGCCATGTTGGCCGCCCAGGACGTCGCCGCGCGCTGCCGCGAAGTCGGTATCACCGCCCTCCACATCAAACTCCGGGCCACGGGTGGTACTGGCACCAAGACTCCCGGTCCCGGTGCACAGAGCGCGCTTCGTGCGCTCGCTCGTGCGGGTATGCGTATCGGCAGAATCGAAGACGTCACGCCCATCCCCACCGACTCTACGAGGAGAAAGGTAATGTACCGTGTCACGTTCTCGTTTACTTGGTTTCCTGATCAGGGATCTGATAGGGTGGTCGCCGTGGTCGCCGTCTGTGATGTCTGTTTTTGTGCGCATATGAATACCATGATAAAAACCACGTGTTTGGTACTTTGGTCATAATCAATGTCGCTGATCGACGCGCATCAGGTGTTGTTTGAGACACCTGCCCCGCGGTCGGTCGCCTTTTCTGTAGTAAAATGTACTTGAGTTTGAGAGTGCGACCGGCAAATATTCTCAATGGTCGGGATGCTGTTCCTTTGGTGCCACTCGCAAAGAGACGACCAAACGGCTCAAGCCTGCTTGTATGAATTTCTGCACAAGTATCAACAGAGTATCAACTACTTCAATGTGTGGTGAAAAAATAGTATTGTACCCAAGCAAGCCTGGTGGAACAACTTTATTCCGAGCCTTGTATGGTCTTTACCCCTAATGGATATGGGATTCATCCTGATTGTGGACCCACAACGCACACCAGAAACGAAACAATAGATGTCAGATACCGTGGCACCTTGTAGGTTTAACCACAAATTGTGTGAAGGCTCGCACGCTGAAGTGGTGAGCCCTTGCCAGTCGCCCACCCCCGTAACGTGCCACCTGACAGCTTGAAAGAGATCCCTGTTGTTCAAGATTCCGGAGTGTAGTCGAGGCCGTCTGGAAGTACTCCATGTCTTTCAAATGGAATCTGATAGGCAGTTATGTTCCCCGTCTCTTTCTGGGAGGCGAGCGAGCTTGAAGCAACAAAAGTATAACCACTGGCATGGACCTTTGCAAAGATCGTGAAAGACACACATAACTCTAGCATCAAAATCATCCGCGCAAGCGATCGCAGCTGGAACGATCGACAAAATGTCACCATTTTTCTTGGGAAAGCAAAGAGTGACATTCGTCACCTGAGATCTCAACCACAGTGATCCATGGTAGCCCTTGATGGTGCGGTAATCCTAAACGAAATCAGGGGGATGGAAATGTCCACTCAGAAAAAAAGCAAGAATTTCTTGCGATGGCATACACGGACGAACATCGGAGTCTTATAGACAAGTTGAGCATAGGTTGTTCCAAGTTTGCCCTCGGTAAGATACCACCTGTTTTCACGACATTGACATTAATAGAGTTGGCTTTCGGAGAGGCAGGGAAACGACATCAATTGGCACGGCTTGGAAGACAACGATAGCGTGCGTACAGCTGTAAAGGAAATGCGCAGAGAAATATACCGTCAGCTCAAAGAAACACCCGTAAATGATCCGACTGGTACGTCTTTTATAGGATAAACCAACACGAGTCGATTTGACAGACGCAAAGGGAGCAAGACAACTGGCATCGGCGGAGAAAGATATAAGTATCACAGACGTGCTTGACGTTGTAGTCCAGTCCCGCCAAGCCCACGCTAGACATGGGCCAAGCCATTCATGAAATGGCCTGACGTGACAGATACCGGGTGTTTTCTTGATTGCCTCTGCCCATTGCCTCGTGTGACGGTCTTGTGAAGTACTTCATCTATCACGATCGCGACCCACTCCAAGTGTGTATTATTACTATTGCCAGTGTTCGTTGCGTAAGTTACTCCTACATCATCCAAGTGCGGTCATATCCTCACCCATGCTCGTTCCTTTCATTTCTGTGTATAGCATGATCATCCGGATAGTTTTCAAGACTTCATGCATTTCTAAAGTAAGCTAGGATCACATATCTGGTCGAAACATCCTCCGTTCTTCGTGACAGCCCTTGTAGGATTTTGCATTGTATTGGAATTGCAAAGTGCCCGTTGGCCCTGGACGGAACTTGAGGAAATGGTACTTCTTGGATAAAGGTGGTCCCAGATATCGGTTGCATGTGTGGAAGCGCTGACCATATAAATAAGATATCTCGTTCGTGGTAACAACCGGATCGCTTGGTCGGTTGAATAGTTCTTCCATTCCTCAGCCTGGGAATGAGGAGCCTCCGGAGTTGTATGGGAACATGCTGAACAAATCTTGTTCTAGTCTTGTTCAAGTAAAGACGAGTCGCAATATCGGGCGTACGGCTGGGCGTACTGACTGTATCACCGCCGGCGATTCAGCGGCAAATGAATCTTCCTGACCACTCGTTTGACCGGAATAAAAGACGTAAGTGATTGGCAACCAGCAATCAGGAACGATTACCAATACTTCAGCGCCTCGGTCGAGGCTCATTAGGTCATTGCCCACGACTAGGGTTGGGAGAGAAAACAGAGAAAGGGACGAACGGCAAGACCTGCCAAATAAGGGAGATGACTAAGCAGGAAGTGTTGGGGGAACCCTTGCACCTGGCTGAGCGACCTTGCTGCTTGCACGTTTATGCTATGTGGTGATATCAGCCTCGACGGCCGTTTCTGGTTTCAGTTCCTTCAGTTTTCGTATTTGCTATGCTCGTGGTCCACCCCGCCAGCCTCTGTGATGTCTGCCTGGATCCATACATTATCTCCTCCGAACCCGCTAATTCACCGCACGCCATAGCATGCGGCCATATTTTCTGTCTCACGTGCGTACGGTTTACAGGATTCGGATCGTGCTTGACACACTACGCAGCTGCCTTCGGAACCTCTCTCCGAGTGCATGTCCACTCTGCCGAAAACCATTTCAGCCCGACCGTGTCAAAAAACTACATGTGGCGGGTCCACCCGAGCTTGACGGAGCTGCCGAAGAAATGATCGAGGAAGAAGCTACGCAGCTCCTTCAGCGTGTCCTGCTCGTGTCTGGCGAAGACGCTCCTGAAGACGAAATCGTCGAGGTCGTCACCGAAGTCGAATTATGGCTTGCCAACAACGCTGCCGAGGAGGACTCGGTGAGTGCGATGTGTCTTTGTATCGTAGAGGGATTACCTTGCGTGGGTGGACGGGCCATGTGTGTGGGATGGCTTGTTTCCTGAGATCCGACTTGTTCCGCTCTGTAATGGCGATGTTCTTACATGTTCTACGAGCTAGCATCGACCATTGCATGCCGCCTTGGTCGCTCTCAAGCGATTCAAGGCGTTGCAAGAGCGCAATGAGAGAGAGTACGCAGAGTTTCGTCGCGTTCGTCGCGAGCTCAAGGCCCATCGACGCAACGCTCACCAAGATTCGAAAACATCCCGTGCAGTAGAAGAAAGCCTGTTAGGCAGGATCGCCGAGATTGAGAGCAAACATGCATTGTAAGCTCCACATCTATATAGCAGGCATGTGGAGCTGAAGCGCTCGAGAAACAGGGAAGTGAGTCAGCATAAACAAAGTATTGCTTGACGCACTCATGTTTTCAGTTATCTCGGCTTCATGCCGAAATAGATTCACTTCGTGGCGACACCCAACCATCCTATCGTAATACTTCTAATCCCCTCCCACCGCCACCCGAACCGTTGCCACTTGACCGATTCCCTACCTTTGCTAGACCTGGCGGGGCCGCGGACACCTTAGATCCTCTTCCGACCGCAGTCCCGTACCCACCACCACCTCCGAGGGTACAGCCGACTTCCTCCGCGAGTTCCACCAACGGCTACCCGCCCGCTGCTTCTTTTGGTGGGATGGCACATGCTCAATATATCCCCCCTCCCCCAATTTCCCAGCCGCTCGGCGTACCACGTGCACGGCATGCCGAAGTTCCGCGTGGAGATGAACGGAGCAAAAGACACCCGACTCAGGAAGTCAACGGTATTAACCATCATCAAGGGGAGAGAAGACCTCACGCGGAATCCAGTCGTACGGGTGCTTCCGAGGCGAGGTACTCCAGCACGGATGGGAGGTCGAAGGTCCCTGTCCCCGTTTTAGCGCCGCGTGCCGTACCGGCGGCTTCTCCAGCCCCCAGTTGGGCACACCATCCGCTCGTCGAAGGAAGGTCGGACGAGGAGCGGGAAGTTCAGGGGATCCACCAGAGGGGCCGTACGAGCGGCGCAAATGGCGTCGTTGTTGGCGACTCTGATATGGATTCGCGGCCGTCTGTCGACACGCGGCTCGCATCTGCCCAAGCGTACATCCAAGGCTACGGATCCGGTTTCGACTCGGGCTTCCAGATCGCGAGCGAGCCCGCCAGTTTTGCGCCGTCATCGTATGGAAGTGACCAGTCGGACCGTGGGTTTCCTGTACAAGAGTCACCTGACCAGCTGGTTGGTGGTTTGGGTTTGATGGGAGTGCCGCAACCGAGTGTGTCAGGAACGGTGTCTACCCCGGACGATGATGCGACTCCTGTGAACAGGCCCAGGGGCCTCACTAGAAGGAATACCACGCAAGCTGTCGAAGTGGACCGATTAACGCGGAGGTTGGGTGATCAACCGCTTCTTGATCCGCTACAGCATGGTGGTGGCAGCCGGAGAGGACCTGTGGCAAATGGCCGGGCTCGTGGTGTTCGACGTACCATGACTGAAAGCGCTCTGCCTCACGGGGCCAGTGGAACTGATGACCCGACGAGGCGCCACAGGCCGGTGAACGGAGTTGCTGTGCCGTCGGGAACTGCATCCCAGCAGATAACAGTTGGCCTGCTGCTCGCAGGAGGGAACGAGAGCCCGAGGAGCGAGACCACATGGGGCACGGTGCAGACGTTATCCTATGACACCAACAGCGGTGGTAGTATGGGCAGCCTTGGACTTCTCGTCGGGCTTCACAACGGCGGTGGGGTCAGGGGGCAAGGAAGCACGGATGAATCGTACGTAGGACGCGAGGGCGGCCTTGACGGCCTCGCGAGTGGTGCGGAGGGGGAGGACGGTGAGACGGCAATTCCTATCGTTACAGGCAGTTTACCTGGCTCGGAATCGGATGTATCGAGCTTGGGGCTTATCAGGGAGGATGAAGGGGGCTACTCAGGCTCGCGGAATCGCCACGTCCTGGAGAATACGATGACGACGCGCCACCGGACATATACAGAGAGGACCCCACACGCGACGGCTGCACCGCACGAGCGCCAACCGCCTCGTGCAAGAAGGAACGAAGGTACAAATGGTGAGCGACGCCACGCATCGCAATCCAGCATCGCGGATGCTTTGCACCCTGACACTGGCAGGGCTGGCAACGCCTCTGATATCACCAGCACCAACGCGTTATCGTTACATTTTGATGCCTCGTTTCCGACACACGATTCGCTTACAGCTCCGTCTGGACCTGAAATCTTTGCACCGACGCCGATCGTCGGTGGACCCAACATCATACACTTGTGGGCTAATCGCGCATGAATAGAAGCCTCACTGGCTACACCATTTTCCATTTCTGTCCCTTTCGTCGCTGCTTTTCTGATAATTGCACGTATAGACGCTCTGTTCCGGCCTGCTGTGTGGATCTGTGTATTGTTATGTTTGATTTAGTCATGTCTTGCGATACCGTCCGTAATATTCCAGGAAACGTTCTAGTAACCTGACGCTTACATTGGTTCTGGACCCTTGTTACTGCAATCTAGTCATCTTTGTACACTACAAATTGAGGGCACGAGGCTCTCGGAAGTCCTGATGGCAGAACCAGCGCATTGCTGTGGTATATGTTTCGTGCGAACCGACTGCCTATCCGACTTGATCTTCGAAGACGCACATGGCGGCATCATATCGATAAGGACCTTTTCGTTTTTATTTCGCCCTTTTTTCATGTTGCCTTGGGAGTGCTATTTGGGAAACGACCCCGAAAGTTTCGCACACAAGAGCTATCAGGTTGTCTGACAGCGCTTGATTTGACATAACGTCTTCTCTTCGTTGACTTTACTTCTTTTTGCTGACTGGGCCCCTGTACCGGGAATCGGGCGTTGACATCTTTGCCGTGTGAGAGGCTGATGGATCAATCGATGCGGGTCAAGGATGGCAACGTCCGACGAGTCCGCTTGTTCCCAGACACTCCTTATCATCATCATTATGACTTTTCCTGGGCAATGGCGCTCCCTCTGCCAACACCAACCGCAGGTGTTCATTACCGGAGGTTGAGGGGGTTCAAATATGATCAACCGTTGGCCGTCAATTAAATATTGCGCCAACGCCACTTGGCATACTCGTGGGTGGGTGCCTGTCTGAGTGATGGCAGATGATCTGCTGTGCATGACATGATCATCGGATGTGCGAGAGATAAACCTCCGATGGGGTGGGAGTGTGGAGCTGCAGTACATGGCTGTCGAACAGCCACTGTGGGATCAGCCGCAGGGCGAGTGAGCAGGTGATCGTTGCTTTCCCCGAAAAGAAGAGACGAGCTTTGAGCCTACCTGCTACCTAGTCTCCAATGGATGGGGTCGGTGAAGCCGAGGCGATTGTCATGGTGTGTACATTGCGATCACCTATCGGCGGATCTAGGATGCGGGGACCCGGGCGAGGTGTGTTCCATGATCCATTCTTGGGATCCGCGATACGGTTGGGATGATCCTGGACTAGCTCGAGATGTCGGGTTTACGTTGACCGGATCCGGGAGGATCGCGGGTGAGTGCTGGCGGTGGAGAGCTGAAGGATGAGAGAATGCAGGTGCTTCAAAGGCACAGTGGGGAAATGGATAGGCCGAACAATGGCGTGAACCAAGTAAAGACAAGTTGCGCTCGCACTTGTCCGAGCCTCTATGAACCGTTTTATTTCTGTAACGGACCTGAATGAACTTGAATAATATGAATGAGTGTTCAAATCAGGCGTTTTGCGGCCAAGCAACGTGTACTGGCCACATTGGCCCGTATGTCAAGCCCATTGCCGGGCGGGCATATCCGGTAGAGTGTTGGGCATCTCCGAGGCGAGGATATGGAGACTGGGGAGTGGTTGGCACGTTGCCAGACACTGCCAGCGAGTACGTTGTCCTGGCGTGGTACAGCAAACAACGTGCAGAACGACGTTGTTCGGGTACATTTCGCGGCACGAGGACAATAAGCCGGTACTTGCAGGGATATTTCCGGGGGTACTGAGTACGGTGAACTGAGTTGAAATGGCTTGGATCTCCCGTCGCTTAGTAGCGGCCTCGTGTCTGCCTTATAATGCTTGCCAAAGGCCCATGTCGAACTTGATCCTGGTGCTTGCACCATTCCAGGCCAACACGCACACCTGGCCAGGCTGTCGTTCTTTGTTCCCATTGTTTCTTCGAGAGGGTCCTTAACCAGTCCCTTTCATCATCATGCTTGTGCTCGGCCCCAACTCGACTTGCGACGTCTGTCTCGAATGCTACACCACTGGCGTGAACATCCCCCATGCCATCTCTTGTGGCCATGTCTTTTGCCAAAAGTAAGTCTATGGACTTGGCTGAGACCGTGTCTGACGCCCCCCAAGGTGTCTCGACAGTCTCATGCAGCACAAGTGTCCCCTCTGTCGCGAGAAGTTCTCGCCCCGCGACATTCGCAAGCTGCATGTCGACCATGATCCCCCCACGGGTGCGTCTGAACCCCCCTCGGACCCCGTCGTGGTTGCACCCCAGATCGACAACGACTCGCAGCGTCTTTTCGACGAGATCGCGCGCATCGTCAAGGAGGGTGCCAAGGTCAACGAGATTCGGCGGGTCATCGATGAGGGCAGGGCCTACTACAAGACGCTGCCCGGCAATCACGTTCGTGTCCCACTGCCTCGGATCCCTGAACGTTGCGACTCACCGCGTCCCGTTTACAGTACACCCCCGTCAGGGTCAGTTGCCTTTTACTACATAATCTCCTTGAGGCGCAAAGAAAGATGCTCCTTCAAGCGGATGAGTTGCGTGAAACGTCCGCTACACGTGATGAAATACGCGATCGCTTGACGTCGGAACTCGACGCCGCGCGCCTCCTGTACGATGACCTGGAACGTGCGAGTCGTGACGAGAAGGAAACTGCGCTTGCCATCGAGAAAAGCCTCAGGGAGCATTATGATCTGATGAACAGTTTTTGGAAAGGGTAGGTATCTCATCAACAATGCCTTATCTGTCGCTAACATGTTGGTTGTAGCCAAGTAAGTCCCCATTTATATTCACCCCCGCTCTCTCACCCAGGGCCATTTTCAGGTGGAGTCTGTCAACCAAGAATGTCGCTCTTTACGTGAACAGCTCGATCGACTCCGTTCAAGTGGCACGACGGCCCCTCCTCGACCAGTAGAGCTTCAGTACTTTTACAAGAACGAGCCAAAGCGTTCCTATTCGGGCAACGAAGACGTGGCTTTGTCCAAGTTGGAGACAGCCAAAGGCAAAGTCATCGATGAGGTGCTTGACCTTCATCTCTCACCTCTTACAGAGGTTACTGCGCCATTGCTTTCTACCGCGCCGTCCTTGAAGGCACTCGCTGATGACTTTGATGTGGAAGAGATTGTAAAGGCGAAGCGGGTCAAATCGCCTATTCAAGAGGAGCCCGAGCCCGAGTCTGAACTGGGTGATTCCGGCAACGCCACCACCACGGCATATCCGTTCCCTGCACACCTTCAACCCCCTACGACCAAGGCGGATCCTATTCCCATACCCTCCCGAACCCCGCCGTCGCGTCAGTCGAGTGCCATGGCGATGTCCATCACGGCTGATCACTGGCCGTCGGGCATCTCCTGTTCGAAACCGCGCGACGACGTTGTCATGAGTAGCCGACCCCCGTCACCGCGGCGCCATCCTTCGGATCGCCTGGCAGGGCCTCGCCCCGGCAACTTGAAGGACCTGTACGCGCGCGAGATGACAGATCTCAACCGACGGGACTCTGGCGATATGGTGCACAAGGACCACCTCGTGTCCAAACTGCACGACCTTTTGGATAGCCCTAGACCCGCGTCGTTGCTTCACGGACACATGCAACAACATCGTGCCGATTTTCCGGAACCTACGCTCCCACGTCCCGTGTCACGTTTGACAACGCCGAGTCGGCCGTCGTCGACGCAGCTGCATGGTTCGTCGACGACATCGGTCATGCACTATTCGGAGGATCCGGGTGTGGCTGACCGGAAGCCGTTGGTGCGTGCGAGCGACGCAGCGATGCAGTTGGAGAAGGAGAGGGAACGTCGTCGTCTACGAGAAAATGCCTCGTTGTCGAGCTCGCTCAAGGACACCACCAACGTCCCAGCGGATGTGTACCCGCTTGGCCGCCACAAGTCTGGGAGTGGACGGTTCCGAGCTGTGTACCGCGCTGCGGCCGAGACGTTTGCGTAGGCCTTGCCTCTTTGAACTTTTTTTTTTTGTTCTTCACTTGCTCGTCCTTGCATTTTCTCGGACATTCCTAGAACGCAATGGGGCACCCTTTTCTTCTTCTCCCCTCATCATTCCGTTCTTCTCTATGCGAGGCCGTGGCTGACTGGGTGCACGGCGAGTAATGTATGTAACGTAACCGCGATACCTTGTACCCGTGGAGATGTTGGGCATCCGTGGAGTGGCGGCGTTGGTGTGTATGTACCTCATGTTGTGTATGATTAGGGTAACCGTTACTCCCCGCTGTTTTATATGTAACGACTAGCCTCTACCCGTTGTCCGAGTGTGTCGTCCAAATGTGTGTGGTGAAAGTGAATTCAAGATGAGGTTTGCACCCGCTATGCCACTATGATAGATATGTGTATGACCTGGCGGTTCGTATGGGGGGTAGGATACATCAGCGCAGACACTACGATAACAAGACTCGGGATCAAGAAAAAAGAAACAGGGTCACCGGGCTGGCACTCACGCTGCGCAATGCAACGCTGCCCCACAAAACTGCGCGACCAGAATATAGAGCAACAGCAACACCACCACCACAGACAACGCCATCACCTTGCTCTTCTTCCACCACATCTGCCTACGCACCGTCCGTGCACCCCTCCGAAACGCTGTTGCCTGTGTAGCCATCGTATCTGTCTTGTCGACGAGGAGTTCGATGCGTTCGCCGCGACTGAGGATCTGTTCGACGTTTTTGACCATGATGTCTTTGGCGTGTTCGAGTTCGGCTTGAGCGCGTGCGACTTGGTCGACGGGGGGATTGGTGTTGTAGGTGTGCATGAGGGCGGCGATAGTAGGCGAAAAGGAGCCTTGGAGGCTGTACGCGGGTGAGGCGCCCAGTGTAGTTGAGGAGGAGGAAGAGGGGTGCTCGGTAAACTGCGCAAGGTGTTGGTCGCGCCCAGCATGGATGGGAGGGACGTACCTTGCGTTGCAAATCGACTAGAAACGCAAACGGTGTTTTACTGCACGGACGGATGAGCATGTGGGTGCCATCGTGTGCGTGGGCTTACCGCCCGGCAGCATCGTCTGCCATGACGAGGTAGACGAACCCGCCTTCAGAAATGTAGTGAAAAAGGTATTGGTCCCAGACATAGGTGAGTTTGCTGTCGTTGGGCGGTATCTTTGATAAGATGGTCTGGGTTGCTGCGGAGCGGTGAGATGATGGATGCACGGGTTCGCTGGTGCGACCTGCCTTGTGTAAAGTCCTTGCCACCGGGCTCCTGGTATTCTGCGAGCACGACGGGTCCTCGTGCGACGAGTGCAGTGAGCTGGCGGGTGTTAGACGGTGTACACGACGAGTCCGGGCACGTACCAAAGACATTTGGTGGACAAGGAGTGCAATATGTGATCGGCTTACGCCCTGTTTAGCGAAAAAGGAAGTTCCGATGATTGCTCGGATGGTATTCCCACGGACCTTCCACGACAACACTCACCAACTGCAATGGTGCGCTCGTCCGTGTATTGTCGTTTTCGCTGCTGACGAGGTCCAGTCCGACTCTGACGCCTCTTCGCGCCCACAAAGCACATCCAACGGTAGGCCTGGTGCCGTTGCCAGACCACCCGGTGCACAGATTCGGTATGTGCACCAAGGACGAGACGGCGGGCAAGTGTACTGAGAAATAAAATAGCCGTCGTGCCGGTGGTTCACAGGCGTCGAAACCAAACTCGACCCGTGCAGCAGGTGCAGGTGGTTCGTCGGGAACCATGCTCAAGCTCTACACGGATGATTCACCGGGACTGCGCGTGTACGTCTTGTTTTCTGACAACGCCGCTCCACGTTGACGTGTGCTAGTGATCCCTATGTGGTCCTCATCCTCTCCCTCGCATTCATCGGGTCCATCTTTTTCCTGCACATTTCCGCTAAAATTATACGGTCGTTGACCAAGTAGTCCTACCTGTTTATGTGTGTTCAAGTACTCGTGTGACCATGACCACGACATACACGTATTGTGCCAGCGTGCCCACCGTCGCATATGCAACACACGTCCTCGCCAGATCGCCCTTTCTCATCGTCGACTGCGAGGGCAAGAACCTCGGCGCATCAGACGGCGTCCTCTCCCTCTTGTGCATCGGCACCGCCAACGCAGAGCACATCTTTGTCTTTGATGTCCTCGCACTCAGAGCACGCACCGCACTGGCCTGTCTCCGCGTCCTCCTCGACATCCTCGCGGACCCCCTCGTAAAAAAGATCATGTGGGACTGTCGGAACGACTTTTTGGAGATTTGGACCACATACGGGGTTGCGCTGCAGGGCGTGTTGGATCTCCAGCTGGCAGAGATCGAGTCGCGGACGTCCTTGCGGGGTGAACAAGAGTGGAAGCGTATCGCTCGTCTGGCATCGCGTGGTCGACGTCTGCCCTTGCCCCTCGTCAAGCAGAACCCAGACTTGTTCATGGGCGTGCATCGCCTACAAGGCATGGATGCGTGTATCCGGGAAGCCCACCTCCCGACGACAGGTAAAGACCGTAAGTACACCACACGCATCCCACCTCTCCTGCCCGAGCTCATCCGTCAGTGTTTTAGCACAGGTCGTCGCAATGCACAAGACAAACGGGTCCATGATATGGCTGGGCCGTCCACTCGTGCCTCGGCTTCTCCAATACGCTGCACACGACATTGAAATGATAGGGGCTCTCTACGAACATTTCAAGTCCCAGTCCTGGATCACGCCGCGCAACCAGGATGCACTGGTAGACAAGAGCATGCGCTACGCCTACTCGCTCTATTACCAGGGCCGTGTCGCAGATGACGACGTGTTTAGCTCGTGCTCGGTTCTCCCGCTCGACGTCCTCCGTGAACCGCGTGGACTGACGGTACCATGTAGTGGCTGTCACCGCATGCAGTCGTTCCATTGTTTCACGATACATCGAAAGGGGAAACGGATTGTAGCCCGCACGGATTTATGTCGGGTTTGTCAAATCAAACTGTTGATTAAACAAGTGAATCATCCAGTTTCTTGGGTTACTGTGACACACTATGTGCGTCGGTGGTCGATTGCGATCTTGAGTGACTGACGTGCATTGCAGACCTGAAAAATCTCACTGTACGTTGTTTTGCTCATGAATGTCCACAAGAGATATTTTTGTGGACGATGACTTGTATGTTCTTGTTCATGTTTCTTCATGTATGCTCATCTCTCTTGGTGGTTGTGTGCTGTGTATACAGACACTGTCTTGCATGATTGTTTGTCGTTTGTATAATACGATCGCAGTGTGTTTGTAGCTGTACACGTTGTGTGTAAACCAGTGCTTTTACACGTGCTAGGTTGGGTACATAGCCTCAGTGAGTGATCCCGTTACTCAATTCAGTACTACTTGCTGTAGAGAATCATCAACGTTTTCCTTGATGGAGGTTTCAAGTTCGTGGAAGTCTGATTCCACATGCAACGGCGTTTCATTTCAAGTTACGAACTTTGTCAGGATGCTCCACCTGGGAACAGCGATGTTTCTAGAATTCACAGGATTTTAAACGTTGTTCCCCGCTGGGTAGCCTTCCATATTCTTAGAAATTGATCGAACCACCGTGACTTTCCTAGTCACAGCCCATCTCCAGCATCCTTTATAATCCATGCTCTCAGACGCTGTAGTACACCCTACCTATGCCTCCTCAAGACGTATACGCAAGATCATTGTCTTCCCTTCGCGGCTACCCGCTATGGACTCCCGAACCGAGCAACGAGCTCTTAATGGAACGATGGGATGGCTTCCGGATCGGTGACGTTGGCGTCGTGCTCGGTGATGGCGGCTTCGACGTCCTTTTCAGCATATGCTTACCCGAAGATCATCCTTTCCATCGTCAGCACGACGTCCCAGAGGGTTTCATCTGCATCCGCCCGGATCAATTGGACATCAGAACCACTCCAAATGCAGAGCCCCCGGGGCGTATCATTTCAACCTGTTCTGTAACCCGCGTCGAACCTTCCGGCAACACTTCAAAGAGTGATGATTCAAAGAGGTACAGCTCTTTACCACTACCAACAATATGATCATATCGTTGCATTCGACAGACACGATGCGAGTGCTCCCCCGTATCGGTTCAGATTATCTTCCCGTGAGGGTGCACTTCTCGTCCTCCCAAATGGTGCCGACCGATATGACCTCCTAAACGAAGATGTCTTCTTTGAACAAGCCTGCCTACATGGGGCAGAGTGGTACAACTACGCTGTGAACCGCCGCCGCCGCATCATCAACTCTGATGCACTCTATCTCATTACTGGAATGCACAAAACACGCTCTTGGTCGGTTGCGGCATTTGAAAACATCACGACGAACGGGCATCACAGGGCCTGTTTCAAGAAAATCGAGGGGGGTCCCAATGGGCCGACGTATACTTGGGAGACGACGTGTGCACTGGACTGGCGGGTCGGGCCTTACATCGATCATGGCATTCCGAACCAGACTGTGTTTATCCGCGGATTCAAGATCGCGAGGCGCAGCGGGATTTTAGGTTCTAGGATCAGCGTCACAGCAGATGTGCCTTCGACTCCTGTGAAAACAACTGGTACTACTCAAAGCAGTTCTTACTTTCTTGACACTTTGGTGCGATCACTCGGGCACAGAAGAAAGCACGTTTTTTCCCAATCTACGAAACGTAACAATAGGTCGTCCGAAAAGCGACATGAAAGCAACACTCCAAACCGAGGTGAATATGAATGGGTGCACGTCGAAGATACCGGATACAATTCCAACGCGTAGTCGATAATCATTGGATGCTTCACAGAACGTGGTCCTTTGTCTTGTAGCCGTTACTTACAAGCCATTGCACCTGGATCTCGTTCTCGTCAGAAGATTTTACGCGGACAGCCTGCCCCGAATCTGACCAGTTCTTCGGGGCAGATATTACGGGGACGTCATCTATGAACTGCGGTAAAGGTGTGTCGCGCCAGTATCCCGGGAAAGTGCCCACTTGACAAATCTCATCATACTAGATTCTCAAGAACACCTCTGGCTCTCGCGTAAGAGCTCCGCCCGACTCCTTTGCACACGATAATTGTCTGATCAGACTTTCTTCTACTGTAAGTCGGTTTACTTTTTTTTGTACGTGCTGATATGATATGACTCTGGGGGTCCGCAGATTCGGGTCACAGCCTCGAAGAAGAGTGGACGAGGGTAGATGACAGTGAAGATGGTTACCAGTGGCCGGTGGTAATCCTGACCATCGGCCACTCCGGCTGCAACTGAAAAAAGACTCAAAACCGCTTACTGTCCTGCTGAGCGTGACAGCGCTGATACATAGATATCTCCGGGACCGTTTGCGATGGAAAATCCATTTTTGACTAGGTGCGTAAATCGATTGTTCGCTTGACATGGACACGCTCGGTCTAGGTTGATCGCAACGTTACATAACGAATACCAGCTATTTGGCTGGCTACGTCACTATTACTACCTAAGGCGCTCTCCGATTGCTGCCATGTGTCCATGAGCGGCACTTCCCTTTTACCACTTACCTCTTGATCCGCAGATTTGCGAATGGCGAGGCACCCAACAGTTGTTCAAAGGCGTGGAACGATGGTTACGATCTATGAGGTTAGTCACCGATACAGAGATCATTCGGTATAAATATCATCATCCCCATCGTAGGTTTCTTGGTTGTTTCTCCAAGTCGGAATCAAGGATGTGCACATCACAGTGCGACTCAAAAAGAGACATCGCCCAACCGATGCTGTAGCTCCAAGATCAAGGACCAAGAAACAAGAGTGATTCGGTTTTGGCCCCATGATCCTCTGTTTTGATCGTTCCTTTCTAAAAACTAATACCTCTGTTTTTGTCAGATATGTCTGTCAACTAGAGGAACAGGCGGCTCGGACATGACGAGTGCTTGACGCACCACCATGTCTTAACATTCCTTGAAATAAATCCATCGAGACACTAATATCGTTTTCAAGTGTTTTCGGACGCCATATTGGACAAGCCCGAAGATTCCTGGAACGAGCTCTATGGTATACTTACGTGAGTTAACCTGCGCTGAATTTACTGAATCAAGGATTCACAGTCCAACTTATCTCGTATTCGGGGATGACTTGGGTACACTGCAGTACCTGCGGCTGACGTTAATTTTGTTGAGTTATCTTTTATCTTGGATTCCAGATGTCTACTAACTCTGTCGAGACTGATGCGCCAAGTAGGAATGCTTTAGTCTAAACGGATGTGTCAGAATACTACAGATACACCACCCACAGGTATATTTGAGCAGCTCAAGAAACAAATCTTGGGGAACCTGCTGGTCGTGTTTGCAGAAACCCTGCCTGCAAGTATATGCTGCTTATTTGGACCTCATTGGGATCTTACTGATTTTTTCATTCAGCATGCTGAGGAATGTGTAAGCCCGATGTCGTAGTCCTCTGAGGTATGGGCCGAATCGTCACTTTATCGTGCCTCACGCAAGAAACGCTCGAATTGTAGACAAGGAGTTCCGTGACTTCGAATTGACAAGCTGCGGTCGATCATGGTATGACAGAAAGGGCAGTAGAGGTGGTACGGGGACTCGGAGTAATATGGCTGACCTATATATTTTCTAGTACGAGATGTCACAATCGCTGAAACTATCATATTGGGATAATCAGGGCGCCACGCGGATCCCAATCCTGGACTACGGTCGACGCAATGCAACGCACTATGGCGTGCACGGATTTACGTCAGTCAGTGGGTGTCTCAGATCATTAATTACTTTCACGTCTCAGACGTGCAGGTTCCCGTTTGTGTTTTCTGCCACCACGCGCCCCTCGGATCTGTATCTTTCTTGGTGCATGTTCTATTTGTAACTGTACACGTTATCTCCACTCGTGCGATGTGGGTTAAAGTTTTACGCTAACGAATGGCATTCGGCTATTTCATTAAGCACCACCCTCGCCATTACAGCAGAAATCATTAATAGGGGGTATAATGTACCATGAAAAATACTACCGTTCGCAAACGTCCTGGAAGCTAACTGGAATGTGTCAACCAATAGCTACCAAGAGTAAAGGGAGAGATCGGTGTGTACTTGACATATTGAAGACGGCCAATCGACGCAAGATCGTACTAGTCGTCACGGGGGTAGCGCTTGCACTATTTGGAGCCTACCTGGTGGATGCCTCGTTTCTTCGCACCCTCCGGGTGGAGTGGTCTTCTGACTCCCTAGATCCGTTCACTGAGTTGTTTGAAACAGGGGTCTGCGTCCGAAACACATGTCGGTGTCAGTGAATATATTTCCAACGAGTAATATAAGCCCTCAGAGATCCAAGTATATGGGGAAACAACCTACGAGCAATCGAGATTTCCCCGTTCGGTGGCGTTCACCATCATCATGCCAGTGGGAGACAAACGGTTAAAGTAATGGCGATTTGTGCACTACCAGTAGTGACGGATAGAAGGCCGTGTAAACGTAGTAGTTGCACGCAAACTTAGCAGTAGATACTGTGAAGAGGAGGAAAGCACAGCTCTGGCTTACATACACCTGATAATCAGGCGATCTCCGGGCTCTGGACGCAGAGCATCTCTCCTTGCTCCTCTTCCCTCATGTCTTGGCAAAGTCAGCCCATTCTCCTTGTCATTGGCCATCGTCTGATTCCCAGTTCTAGCGTATGTCGACTCGAATCTCCTTGGAAGCCACAAGGTACACAAGGCCGCGATTCTAGGTCACAAAGGCGGTGTATGGGCAACCTCGACCGGATACGCAGTACGACCTATCCTTGTTCCTCGCACGGAGGTCACTCATTTCTCACCCCAGCTCACTCCCCAAGAACAAAAAGCGATCATCGGCGCGTTCGAGAACCAGGAAGCCACACAAGCAAGCGGGGTTCGCCTAGCTGGACAAAAGTTCTTCACTCTCCAGTGTGGCAAGGAGCACGTGTATGGCAAGAAGGGGGCAAGTACCGCCAAAATCTCTTTTCGCGTCCGGCTGATTGCGTTTTAGGCCGATGGGTGTGTATTGGTCAAGACTAAGCAGGCGATCTTGGTTGCCGAGTACGTTGGGCCAATTCAGGCTGCGGAAGCCACGCCTGTCGTCGAGGGTCTGGCAGACTATTTGAGGAGCGTAGGTTACTAGACGTCGATCTGTGTGTAGGATGTGACATTTTTTGTATTCATAACCCCCATGCTAGCATACTAGGTGTCCCCCCCGACCGCAGCTGAACCTGTTAGAGTTTCCCCGGGTGTACCATTACAGCGGTTTGCAAAAGGATGCGGAAAACAGAAAGAAAAAAGTCGCGCCTCGGGAGCTGCCGGGGTGGGACCCCGGATGCACATGGCCTGTGTGAATTTGCGAGGCGTGAGGCGTGACTATTGCTCTCCCCACAACCCATGCCTCCGCACATCGTGTCCAACAGTACAAAATCCCAAGTCCCAGCTCTTCTTCAGCAGGGGTACTCAGTGAAGGAGATATGCAAGCTTCTTGGCCTCAAGAAATCACTTATTTACAAGACTCTTGGCTTCTACAAAAAGTTTGGCGTTGTCTATAACCCTCACACTTACTCGTGCGTTGTTGGCCGTGGTCGTGTCCTCAGCCGGGCAGACAGGACGTTTATTCAAAATGCCATTCGCTTGAAAAATACAGTTTACCTTGATGAACTGCAGCACCAGCTGTGGACCGACCGCCAGGTATTTGCTACCATCTCTACCCTTTCCCGTGAGCTGCACCGTCTGTCCCTCACCAACAAAGCAATCTCGTTTGCTGCCAGTGAGAGAAATGATGAGTTACATGCACGCTACATGAATCGCATTGGGGCTGAAGCACCTGACCTGGAAATGCTCATGTTCATTGACAAAGCAGCTGTTACAATCCATCGTGCCGGGCACGTCTTTTCCCTTCTTCTTTCTCTTTACTCTCGCGCGTACGCTCACTCTTCCGCTCTTCTCTGGTTGCCCGCGCCAACCCTTTACCCTTGTCCCTCGGCTCTCCGAGGTATCTCCCACGTACATCATCGTACCTACGTGTTCTTGTGCACTTATCTCCCTCGTGCTGCCTTATCGCACACGTGTTTCACCTTCTCTCGCCGCATGCACCGGCATGTTCGTGTTCCTTTCTCACGCATGGTTCTATTACATTCTCCCTTGTTCTTTCACATTCTAACGCCGCTTCCCACGCTGGCCCTTAACCCATACCCTTGACCCTGTGATGTTACTGTCACGTGTCACCCCTCACTATATATACCAGTCAAGCTGGCCTTACGCCTTTCCCTTAGCTTTGTCTTACCTGTGTATCGGCCTAGCCCCTTGCCTAGTAATTCATCGCTTCCCTTGACCCCCCTCACCTCTACGAGTCTCCTGTTCGACTCTTGAGTGAACACTGCACGTTTGAGACACTCTCTCAACGTCCCCTTGGAACCCTCGGGCATCATTGCGTGCCATCTCCGCCGTCCCCAACCGACAGTTGACCCCTTGACTGCTAACGACTAGGTCGCTGCAGGTTTACGTGCGACTCTACCCAGACCACACGTAACAGCAGCAAAAGACTGGCACATGTCTACTTGCCAATGTGGATGGTCAATCAAGGGTCAACGTTGCCATGGAAAACGGTACTTTGTCCGTGGCACCCGCTACTCGATACTTCCCGTCATTACCTTGGACGGGATCATCGCATACGACATCATTGAAGGCCCTGTTGACAGTGCTCACTTTCTCCGATTCTTAGAAGAACATGTAGTAAGTGTAATTATCTTTCTCGTATGTCAAGGTAACTAATCCCTATAGATGCCATTCACAAATCCTTACCCTGGCCTGCAAAGTGTTCTTGTGATGGATAACTGTCATATCCACCTTGGTGAACAAGTTCGAGCACTCGTTGAAGATATGCACCATAAGTATGGTACTAAGCTTACTAGTAGTCACTACTGAGCTTTTTGTAGTTTGCAAACTAATCTACCTGCCTCCGTACTTGCTGGATTACAACCCGATTGAGCAAGCTTTCTCATCCATCAAGTCATATCTGTGCTGCCATGAGGACGATCTTACTGTGATGCGAATTGTTCGTGCTTGCCAAAACATCACTCTGGACAAGGCGGCAGCATATTTTCAAGCATCGGGTTACATAGCATAGTGTAGTCAACATTGTATGCTAATCAGATCTGAAACAGGTTGTCATCGAAGTCCTTGGGTACTGTAAAACCCTTCGGAACAGGAAGCCACAAGTCCTGGGTGTCACACTTGTAAAATAAGTCATACTCCTTTGTCACTGATACATCACCGTCGTCTGGTT
>JBBPTX010000054.1:0-99187 GCA_038094595.1 Pulveroboletus aff. annulatus | reverse complement strand
TACGATATCCACGATCGGGAGCTCTTGGCCATTATACGCGGTTTCAAAGCCTGGAGGCAATACCTCCATGGCTCTCCCTTCCCCGTCAAAGTCTTTTCCGACCACAAGAACCTCACGTACTTCCGCCGCCCTCAAGATCTCAACCGTCGACAAGCTCGGTGGCTCCTCGACCTCGCCAATTACGATTATTCGATCACCCACATCCCTGGTACTCAACTCGCCGGCCCCGACACCCTCTCTCGCCGCCCAGATCTCCTTCCTCGCGCCGACTCCGATAATATCGGTGTCACCCTCCTTCCTGATGCTCTCTTCGTTCGCCTCATTGATTCCGCCCTCTCCAACCACATTGCCTCTGCTTCTGCCTCCGACGACCTTGTCCTCCATAAGTTACAAGAGCTCGATGGCTCCCTCCCTCCTGCTTTCCACTCCCATCTCGCGGATTGGCAGTTTTCCGATGGCATCCTCCAGTATCAAGGACATGTCTATGTTCCTTCCGACTGTGACCTTCGTCGCGCTGTCATCCAGCGCTCTCATGACCACACCTCCACCAGTCACCCCGGCTACCTTAAAACCTGACAACTCATCGCTTCCGAGTTCTGGTGGCCCAGTCTCGCCTCGTTTGTTCGCTCATATGTTGAGGGCTGTGCCGTCTGTCAACACAACAAAGCAAACACTCACCCTTCGTCTCCTCCTCTCATTCCTATTCCGTCCTTGTGCTCTCGCCCTTTCCAGCAGATCTCCTGCGATCTCATCACCGACCTCCCGCTGTCCGGGGGGTTTGATTCCTTATTGGTCGTGGTGGACCATGGCCTTACTAAGGGGGTAATTCTCTGCCCTACGAAGAAGACAATCACCGCCGAGGGCGTAGCAGCGCTCTTTTTCCACAAAGTCTATCTCTGCTTTGGCCTGTACGAAAAAGTCATCTCTGATCACGGTCCGCAATTCACCTCCGCCTTTGCCAAGGAACTTGGCCGCCTCCTTAACTATGACCTTTCCCTCTCCACAGCCTATCATCCCCAAACCGACGGCGAAACTGAACGCATCAACCAGGAAGTCGAGACCTATCTTCGAATCTACTGCGGAAACCACCCCTCTACTTGGTCCGAACATATCTCCCACGCTGAATTTACCCATAATCACCGCCCTCACTCTGTCACCGGCAAGTCCCCATTTTACCTCATGATGGGATACGAACCCCGTGCCCTTCCCTCGGTGATCGCCGAAACCAACATCCCCGCCGTCGAATCCCATCTCAAAGCACTCACCACCCTCCGAGATGAAGCCCTTGCATCCCATGAACTTGCGCGACAAGTAATGGCATCCAGATCTAAGTCAAAATTCGTGCCTTTTGAGAAAGGGCAGCGAGTTTGGCTAGAAGCCAGGAACCTTAACAGATCCGTCCAAGATCCGAAGTTCGCCGCAAAACACGAAGGCCCCTTCGTTATCTCTGACGTCATCTCCCCCGTTTCCTATCGCCTCCGACTTCCACGAACGTGGAAAATTCACAACACGTTCTGTTACAGCTATATATTTTTCATCTTACACTTTGCACATAAGAACGCTTTTACTATCTTATCAAGGGAAAACCCGACCTAGACACTGTGCCAGACACAGGGGATCTACGGGCCCTTCTAGATCAGTGGGCTTCACCTTCAGATCTTCACTTTCGCCCCACTGATCACACACACGTATTTAATAACACCGTGATCATCACAGACCTCACATCAGTCACCCCATCACTGTGATGTGATCCCTTATCTTTAATTACCGTTGACACCTTCCATTCCACCCACCCGCAGCAGATCAACGGCTGGTAAACCTCATGTATTTATTAATCTCCATTACAGGCCGACTCCTCATGTCGATCATGTTGGGCCTAGGGGATGGACTAATGTAGATACATATCTAGATCGATACACAACATGTATCTACACGTAGAATAGTATATAAGACGAGACTGGACAGAGCTCAGACTCCAGTCTAGTTCTCTTGTCCACTGCCTACAAAGTAGCCTTAAGATAGTTCTCTCCTCTCGACGTCTATAAGATAGTGATTGCCTGCAAGAAATTGTAGTCGCAACAGTTCCACACTTCTCTGTTATCGCCCTTTCGCGAAAATGACGTACACGGCCCGAACTTCCCAACACCGCCTCCGGATCTTGTCGAAGGACAAGAGGAATATGAAATTGAACAAATTGTACGACATCGAGGTATGTCGTCGGCCCGTCAATACCTGATCCGATGGAAAGGGTACTCTGCCGAGGAAGATTCCTGGGAACCCAAGCGGAATTTGAAACATTCGTCGGAGCTATTAGAGGATTATAAAAGACAACACCCCCGCGCCTTTTCTCTCTCACTCACTCACCCACCACGCCGCACATAAACCCTCTCCATCTTCTACTCATGGCCATCGAGTTCACCAATGTTGACACCCCTGCCACCGCACCGTCCACCAACCCCAGCACCATCCGTCTTCCCTCTGCCGACCCCGAGAGGGTCTCTCCTACTCGCCCCACCGCCCCTCAGCCTGTCAACTTCGCCACTCTTGTTGGTGATGTTCCCCAGTCCCACGTCTCCCCCGTCTCTGGCAGGATCCAGTCCTCGCCGTCGTTTACACCTCTGCCCCATCAGGAACCTTCTCCTGGACCTCCCTCGTTCTTAGGAGTCCATCGCCCTCAGCTCGTCCGCGCACCTAGCTCGGACTCCCAGGTCCCATTAGACGTTTCCAACCACCGCCACACCAGCAGAATTCGGGAGGAGCGGTTCACCGATGAGCATTACGTTCGCTTCCATTCTCTCATGTCTGATGACCGCCTTTGGGTTCCTATTAGCGTATATTCTTCTGATGGTTCACCCATCTTTACTTGGTTCGAATCTGCAATGCAGTTGAACAACATCGCCGCCTTTGTCTCCGGCTCTGGCCCGGTCTTTCCTCACACCACGCTTGGCAGGACCATGCAGGACTTTATCTATCACGCACGCTACCAGTCGTATTCACACGCCTTCCAGATGGGCTATGACTCCTTCCTTCTTGACGTCGACAACCATTTCCGAGACCTAGCCACAGCTGGTCGAGGACTTGGAAATGAAGTTCTGAGGGATGGGTCGCCTATTCATAGGCAAACCCTCAACGACTGGTGGACAGGTCGAAATGGCAGAGACCATGTTTATCCTGGCCATCCTCGTTTCAATCAGCAGTGCTTCCAATGTCAATGTCTCGAACATACTCAATTATCTTGCAGACAGTACGTTTGCACTGGATGCCGACGACAAGCACCTGGTCATTCTCTGGCCTGCTGCCCAGGATCCTCTTGCCCCCTCACCTCTCGCCTCACTTCCCCTCGTGCTCAGTCCTCGTCCACGTCTACGCCACGCCGTCCCCAAGCCGCGTTCCGCAACGGACAAATCGTCCGTCGAGCCACCCCTCACCGCACCTCTCGTCAGTCTTCTTCCTCCTCCCAACAGTCTTACCATCCCGCGCCATCCTCACCTCGCGCCTCCTCTCCTTATGAGGATGGAGATGAACTAGACGATGTCGGTTACGCCAACATCACCGGCTCCCCGGGACCTGCTTTTCGGGACTTGTAAGGAATCCTCGTCGTAGCTTCGGGTTACTAAGGGGGTAATGTTACGATTCGCTCGCAGGACGAACACTTTTTCTCTTTTATCAATATTGGACTAATACTTTCCATTTCTCATGCTTAAACTCATTCCTTCCATGTCGTTCTACGATGTTCCATTCATCTCGTAAGCGTGCTTACTCCTCCACCGCGCAGGTACTCTTTATCTTCTGATCTTCTCACGCCGTATGTGCCGGCCCTTAACGTTTCTCTCTCATGCGTGGTTTTGCCATTGGCCTTCTATTTCTAATGCCGCTTCCCACGCTGGCCCTTAACCATTGTGACACGTAACTGTCACGCTTTCACTTTACTATATAAACCCTTCAACAGGGCCATCTCCTTTCTCTTCAGCTTAGTTCTACCTATGGCTTGTCGCCTAGTTAGCACTAGCAATCCACTTGCCTTTGCTCCTCAGTCTTCATTCTACTATTAAGTGAACGCTTCACACGACGGCTCACCCGCCTCCGTATGTCTTACTCTCGACCCCTTTGACCCTCTAGTCAAGCTAGACAGCGGTTTACCTTTCGACCCGCTAGTCAAGTTAGGCAGCGGTATACCTTTCGACCTGTCAACATCCTTGACGGTACTCTAGACCCAGCATCCCCATGGCTGGCCCTACATCGTCATCGACACGAACGACAGAACTCTCGATCCTACTAGGCGTTAGTAGGTCTACGCGCGACCACACCCACGGCTATGCATAACAGGATCTACGGGCCCTTCTAGATCTGTGGGCTTCACTTTCATTTCTTCACACTTTGCCCCACAGATCACATATGCGTATTTAATATACCGTGATCATCACAGACCTCACATCAGTCACCCCGTCACTGTGATGTGATCCCTTATCTTTAATTACCGTTGACATCTTCCATTCCACCCACCCGCAGCAGATCAACAGCTGGTAACCTCATGTATGTATTAATCTCCATTACAGGCCGACTCCTCATGTCAATCATGTTGGGTCTAGGGGATGGACTTATGTAGATACATATCTAGATTAGTACACAACATGTATCTACAAGTAGAATAGTATATAAAGCGAAACTGGATGGAGCTCAGTCTCTAGTCTAGTTCTCTTGTCTCCTGCCTACAAAGCATCCCTAAGATAGTATCTCCTCCACTCGACGCTTAGGATAGTGATTGCCTGCAAAGAACTTGTAGTCGCAACATCAACCATGATATGGCAGGGTGGCTTTGAAGGGGTTGCTCGAGGTTGGACGTCGTTGTGTCGTTTGAGGTCGGCAACATGGATATGGTAGAGAGAGGTGGACTCGTCTACCGCTTCAGAGATGTTGATTGTTTGTGATGACCAATCAATGGAGGGGTTCGTGAGTCGTAACCAAGGCGTCCCAAGGATCACGTTTTCGGACCTGCAGTGCATGACGTGGAAGCATATGTGTTGGGCAATGCCATTGATGTTGGTGAAAAGAGAGGCGGTGTAGCGAATGGCTCCCTTGGCATTGGGAGTTTGATCAACGTTGTTGACGGGAATGGGTATCGGGAGTTTGTCAAGGGAAAGTCGGTGTTTTCGGGCGAAGTCCCAGTCAAGGCAATTGATGTCTGCGCCGCTATCGATGAGGGCATGGGTGTCGACGGTTTTCATGGTGTGCGAGGGGTCAATGAGTTGCAGAGGAATTCTCATTGATTTCTTGGATGTGGATACAAGTATAGGTGCACACATAATAGGAGGAACTACTGACGTCAAGGCAGCGTTCTGTTTCAAAAATCCTGGGAGGTAAAGGCAATGCAAGACACCTTCGGTTCTTCATCGTCATCTTCATCATCTATCTCTTGTAGTCGAGGGACTTCTTCTTCGTCCTCGACTTCTACTTCTATAACCTTCCTGATGACCTTCTTCGGCCTCGGGGTGTTCGAAGTAAAGGTAGGGCATGCTATAGCCTGATGTCCTTTCTGACAGCAGTGGAAGCATCTGCCTTCTTTGCGACATAGTTCGCGTTTGGCAGGTGTGAGTCGTTGGAGATGGATGGTGTCAACGTCCATGGCGTTGGGATCTTTGGTGGGGGTGGGGGTGGCGTACTGATGATACGTGTGGCAAGTGGGGGTCTTGTGACAGGCGGCGATTTCTTGAGCACACTCCATGTGGGTTTGGAAGGTGACGGCCTTCTTCAACCAGGTATCTATAGTAGTGGGGACCATTTCCATAGCGAGGATATGGTGCATAAGGGCGTCAGGGATAGCGGCCGAGTAGTAGCTGATAAGGATGTTGTTGTTGGTGATGCCAGCTATGGCACAGTGGTTCTGAAACTGAGTGTTATACTCAGTGAGCGATGGGGAGTATCCGCCATTCTTGGTGGCGGTCATGCAGGTGGTGGTGAGCCAGGCAATTGCATTGCCAGTAGTGTCATAGTGTTTGAACACCAAGATAAAGGCATCTTGAAAGTCGGACCACAAACCCATAGAAATCGAGCCATCGGCTGCGATCTTTGAGAAATGGAAGGTGTTGGCCCATGTGAGTGCAGGGCCTTGAGTCATATAGGAAAGTGCAAAAGCAATATGCTTCAGGTCGGTGGTGTATACCTCTGCATTGACGTTGAGGTAAAAGGCAATGGAATCAAACCACTGTTTGGCCGTCTTATAGTCGCCATCGTACTTGTCTGGGGTACTGATGCGAAGTTCGAGGGGTTTGGTAGTCATGGTGGGCAAGGGAGGACGGGGAATCAGAGGAAAGATGTGGCTGGTTTGGCATCTGGGGGTTGGGGATGGGGGAGTCTGAGGGCGAGGTATCTGCACAGAAGCAGAAAAACTATGGGCAAGGTCACAGGTAGCAAGTTCTTCGTCAGAGTCTAATAAAGGTTCGTCGGGGTCTTCGTCCCAATATGCTTGGTTGGGATCGTCAGGGGTGTCAGAGGAGTCGGAGTGTGAAGTATGTGGAGGTTCTCGAGGGTTCCAACATGGATCAGTAGTTCGAGTGTTTCGGTGAGAAGCTATGGTGGGTGGTGTACATGATAGTATCTGGACGAGGAGGTAGCTTAGTTCTTTTGTTACGCGTGGCCGTGGATATGGTCGCACATAGACCTACTAATGTCTAGCAGGGTCGAGAGGAGTCGGTCGTTCATGTATACGATGACACTAAGGCCAGCCGTGGGGATGCTGGGTCAAAAGTACCATCAAGGGTGTCTTGACGGGTTGAAGGGATACCATTGTCTAGCTTGACAGATGGGTTAAAGGTTCTAAGTGGAGACACACGAAGGCGGGCAAGCCGTAGTGTGAAGCACTCTCTTAATGGTAGAGCGAAGACGCAAGGAGTAGAGACGATGGTGTTATGCGTGGCCGTGGGTATGGTTGTGCATAGACCTACTAATGCCTAGCAGGGTCGAGGGGGTCTGTCATTCGGATATACAACAACATGAGGCCAGCCGTGGGGTTGCTGGATCTAGAGTACCATCAAGGGCTTTGACGGGTCAAAGGATATGCCATAGTCTAGCTTGACTAGCGGGTCAAGGGTTCAAGGTAGAGACACACGAAGGCGGATAGGCCGGTAGTGTGAAGCGCTCACTTAATGGTAGAGCAAAGACACAAGGAGGAAAGGCAATGGATTGCTTGTACTATCTAGGTGGAGAACCGTAGGTAGAACTAAGCTAAGGAAAAGAGGAGAAAACCCAGTTGAGGGGTTTATATAGTGAAGTAAAGGCGTGACAGTTGCATGTCACAGTAGTTAAGGGCCGGCGTGGGAAACAGTGTTAGAAATAGAAATCCAATGGCAAAACCACGCATGAGAAAGAAACATTAAGGGCCAGCGCATGCGGCGTTAGAAGATCAGAAGGTAAAGAGTACCCGCATGGTGGAGGAATAAGCACGCTTACGAGATGTATGGAATGTCGTAGAACGACATGGAAGGAATGAGTTTAAGCGTGAGAAACGAAAAGTATTAGTCCGAAAGACAAAGCAAGGAAAAAGTGTTCGTCCTGTGAGCGAATTGTAACATATACCTACGTGACCCTTGTGCACTTATCTCCCTCATGTTGCCTTATCGCACACATGTTTCCCCTTCTCTTGCCGCATGCACCAGCACTTTGCGTTTCCCTCTCACGTGTGAGTTCTATCACATTCTCCCTCATTCTTTCACATTCTACTGCCGCTTCCTGTTACGATTCATCGCACCAAGCATGTTTTTCTCTTCTCTTCTCCTCCCCATGTGAATGCTCACACTTCCACTCTTCTTCAGTTGTCCGCACCAACCCTTTACCCTTGTCCCTCGGCCCTCCGAGACTCTGTCACATGTACATTATTCTACTTACGTGTTCTTGTGCACTTATCTCCTCGTGCTGCCTTATCGCACACGTGTTTCACCTTCTTACGCCGCATGCACTGGCACGTTCGCGTTTTACTCCCACATGTGGGTTCTATCACATTCTCCCTTGTTCTTTCACATTCTATCGCCGATTCCCACACCGGCCCTTAACCTTACCCTTGACCCTGTGATGTTACTGTCACATGTCACCTTTCACTATATATACCAGTCGATCTGGTATTAGGCCTTTCCCTTAGCTTTGAGATAACCTGTGTATCGGCCTAGTCCCTTGCCTAGTAATCCAAAGCCTCCCTTGATTCCCCCCCACCTCTATGAGTCCTAGTTCTACTCTTGAGTGAACCCTGTATGTTCAAGACACCCTCTTGGACAACCCCCTTGATCCCTCGAGCACTCTTCATGCTACCACCGCCGTCCTTCACCAACAGTTGAACCTTTGAACCAGTATGACTAGGTCGACCACAGGTCTACATGCGACCCTACCCAGGCCACACATAACACTTCCCATGCCGGCCCTTAACCCTTACCCTTGACCCTGTGACATTACGGTCACACCATCACTCTTCACTATATATACCAGTCGATCTGGCCTTATGCCCTTTCCTTAGCTTGATCTTCCCTACCAATTCTCCGGTGGGGAGAATCCCCTAGATCCCTCTCTTCCTCACTGTTTGAGACTGGTTCTCATCATCGTCCCCCTTGACGCTCGCCTCAGCATACTTATCCTCGTCATCATCTTCATCCGCGACTTCACCCTTGAACCCTCGTCCTCGTGCTCTGTTGCTTAGCAAGGTAGCAGCAACATCTCGACAGAGTCCTCAGCATCCCGTTACCTCTTCGTGTTGTTAAAGAGCTCCCATGGAGGACCATCTGTCATTGCATCCTTGACCCCCGTGTTCATTGACCCCCTTGTCCTTGAGGCTACCCCTCTACCCACAGTTGTACCCTCTTCACCCCTGCCTAGCCTTATCTCTGTCATCCCCTTCGCACTCCTTAGTCGTGCTCCATTCATATGGGCACTAAGGAGTTACCCCAGGTACCACTACTACGTTCCTTAGTCCACACCTTCCTTAGTCCTAGTAGCTTAGCTTGATCTTTCCTACAGTTTGACCTTGTACCTCTCCTAGGGAATACAAGCTCCCTTGCTCCCTTGATTCCCCACCTCTATGAGTCCCGCTCGACTCTTGAAGTGAATCCTTGAACGTCCAAGACACTCCCTCGGATGACACTTCAACTCCCTTGGATGCCTCTCCGCGTCACCACCGCCGTTCCAACGAACGGTTGAACCACTCGGCCTCGCCTCACCGGGCCATAAGTAGGACTACACGCGACTCTACCCGAGCCATGTGTAACATGCTTTGTATATCCTGATGTAGCCATAGAAAAAGCTATGGACAAAGGTGTTCACATTATTTCTTCTTGTAAGTATCTAAACAACTGTCTCTGTTCACTAGAACTAATTATTGTTGACATCTAGGTACATTACTTTGGTCTATGTACTATTGTGTATGTCTATACTCACTCTGACAAATCCCAATTGTCCTCTGATTTGTATACTAGATTTGAGTCACTTTGTATGTCCAAACTGTTGAATTCTATGCTCAGTGAGCTGACTCAGTGAAAAGAGGGAAGTTCCTTCTTACCAGGCCCTAAAAAGGTGATTTCTCATCCTCCTGATGAATATCCTATTTAACCAGTGTCAGATGTATGTTTCATCCAATCCTCCATCCTACACTCATCAACAGTGGTCATTGCCATCTGCATAGTTGTAAGTGCACTGATTCATTCTCTCCATGTCCACTCTATTCATAAGTGCTTCATAGGTGAAAATTTGTATATTTCATATCAATGGATTGGCTTGCCTTTTATTAGTGCTGCAGATTGTGAGATTTTGCTTCACTTTTGTCAAGATAAATCTCACAGGCAGTAACAGTGTCAATGATCCTCCGTGTGTGGGCCATATACAATCAATCCAGGTCCATCCTCGGTGTTCTGCTCACATTGTATGTCATTTGTATAGTATCCAATATGGTTTCGAGTGTTTTTGCCGATGTTCAGAGTGGGGTTGTAGGTGTGTGTAGTCTTACTTGTCATTGTGCATGCTATATAATGAAATGTTTGCCATTCTGTTGACTACATAGTGGCTGCTGTTCAAGTTCTCAATTTCTCATTTTGCGCCGTGACCAACAATCTCGGCCATGCCCCCATCATCCTTGCTTGGACCACACATACAGTTGAGATCACTCTTGGTGCACTGATGTGTCTGCTTGTCCTTGTCTAATTCATCAGAGAAGCACTTGAAATGTACAAAGCAACACACCATTTCAGCATAAACCATTACATGAAGCTTCTCATGAGGGAAGGCATGGTCTACTTTGTTGTGTATGTCAACACCCTTGTCCTTTTTATTTATCCCTGCTTTTGTATTGCTGATAATAATCATTTATGAATAGTATCCTGCTCGACTCGCTCGCCACCATTCTAGTTGATGCAACTATCATGCCTACAGATGGATGGTGGATAATACCGGTTGTGCTGGCAAATATGCCTCAGTTCATACTCGTTCCCCGATTCATCTTAAATCTGCGAGCCCATTATGCACGCAATCTGCAAGGCAGATGTGGCAGCAACATCAACAGTGCATTTGGCTTGTCATCAGGGGCTACTGGTGCCAGCATTAGGAGTGCAATCCTATTCATGGATGGGGCGAACCATGATGAGGCCCTGGAGCAGCCTGTGGATGAGGGAGAGGAAATTCAAATGGTCAACAGGATATGGGAGGATCACAGCGAGGGCAGTAGTCGTGTATGATCACCTGATTCATGGATGATCAATGATCTTTATAATCCGCCTTGTATTACATGTTATTTATAGTAGCCCAATTTCTTGGAACCACGTTGTGGTACTTAGATCTCCCCGTACTTCCACCTTTGCCCACCACCAGGGGCAATGAAGAGACTTATCTAGTCGGACGATGAACTGGAGAGTGAATCTCCCTGGCGTTTTGGTGACTGCTTCTGGTCATGTCGCAGGACAACAGAATAACCGGGCTGACAGCACCCAGTTTTCGGTCGCCAACAGGTGAGTATGACTTGCAGCAAGATGCAAGGGTTTTTCAGTGACAATAGCCTTGACAAAAATTATAAGTGGGAACTACGTTGTTTGCACCATCGCTGAAGCCATGTTGATGCACTCAAAGAGAATCGACAATGACAGAGTCTAGATAATCCAATCAATCAACATTTCAACGATCAGTGCTACCATGCGATTCTCACTGTGGTTTGAAGCCCATGCATCGATGGGACAAATTGCTGGAAGGCCCTCTGGCCAGTGAGTGCACCAACAGCCCGAGAGTATTCCAGCAGTTTGCTTGACAAAGTAGAGGGGTTTTAGACTTGGTATCACTTGCATGGACGTGGTCGTTGACCCGTACCGATCAAATTGCTGAAACGACCTCAAGGAGTTGAGCGAATCCAGCCAGAGCAGCCCCATCAGTGGTTCGCTGAACAATCCACCGCTGTCCCGTGTTCTATATATCGGCCATTACTTGCATACGTCTTGCACGTCAAGTGATCAGACTGTGGGAAAGTACTGTGGTCTGACTTGTACCGCTTCAGTTCCTCCACGAAGATGGCTGGTCAAATGTGTCCATTACCATAATCCGTGCGCTCATACGCTGGCTCTACGCTCTCCTGCCTGAACCGACCTTTGATGTGCAAGATATTCCTGACCTTGTGGCATCGTCATCACAGGTGCTAACACTGACATTGGCAAGGAAATGACTAGGGTTTTCTCGTGTTCCACACTGAGGGACTTGTCAAGGTTTTTCCTGCGCGTGGTGCAAGGGTGTACATCTCTGCACACAATCAGAAGATATGATACCTGTGCTTGAAGAAGAAACGGACAATCAAGTCATCCTCTTGCACCTCAATTTGGCAAACTTTCAGACCATCAAAGTGGCTGCAGACGAGTTTTTGGGCATGCTTTCCTTCCTAGAATTGCGCAGTGCTGATCGTTGGTGCAGTAAAGAAACGTGGCACCATGTACTCTTCAACAGTGCGTGTGTAGACCATTTGGATGATCTTCAGTGTACACAACAAGATTGGCAGCGGCATCATGTTTCCCCCCATCGACATGGTCACAAAGGACGGATATGACCCCCAATTCGGAATCACTGGCAACGTCCTAGGTAGGACTATCCCTCGTTTCAGTTTACCATCCTCACTCCAGACAGGCCACCTTTATTTCACCAAGCTTCTCCCAACAATGATTGTGACCGCTGAGACGATCCCAGACGGCGAGGTCCACATCATCACCACCTCATCGTCTGGTCACCATATTGGCTACCTCGACTTCAACACATTCAAAGACTTTCCTGCATGACGAAAATGCCTCTCCAACGCGCTCCACTCAGAGTAAATTTGTAAGTCACATCGACCATTCTCGAGTGCTTGACATAACGTGATGTGGCAGGGAAACATGGTGTTTACATCCAAGCTGGCACGTCGGTATGCCATCAAGGCATGGTATCTACCCCGGTCAACTCCGACAACATCAAATCGGATATTATGCGTCACCTTCCTTCGTTTATCGAATTCATCGCTGTACCTCGCCTGCTTGTGTCCCCCACCTACTGAACACAGAGTTGGAACAGAAATACAGGCTGCTATATGATACCCCATATGGGGCGTCGACGCAGTTGTATGCCGAGACGATACCAGAGGGGGTGATGTTCAATGGCAAAGTAGGTACACCCCCTTGTTGCTTGTTCGGAACTGAACATTTCTAGTGCCTTGTTCCTTTGGCGCGCCACTGGAGGGAACACCAGATCCTGCATTGGCAGGGCACTGTGGGCTCGAGGAGCAGGAGCAGGATATATGAGTGTTCTATGAGTAGTGTACAACAACAAACTGTCTTTTTTTGTGTTCATGTCCTCAGTCATCGTCGCCATGGCCTGCACGTGGGTGTGCCGAGTTGCCCATCTGATGCTACAAGAACGACGTCAAGATGGACATGCATATGGGCACCCCCCCCCCCCGCACCTGCCTGAGCTTTGCAAGATGTATCCTGAGCGTCTCTGCATAGTTTTCGAGCCCGAGTGTGGCCATGGCCTACAAAATGTCCTATTCCCCAATCGTCTTGTACTTCTCCATGTGGCACTTTTCGGCCACTTCTGAGGTGATGAAGCTGATGAACTCGGAAATGCATTCTTGAATGGCAATTTTCGCGGTCGAAGGGACGGACCATTTCATAATACGAGAGACATTGGCAGTCTGGGTCATGGTGAGCGAGACCAGGTTGGGTCAAGCTGGATGTACATGTGGGGAAGAAGTGGTTCGGTTCTCTGTACTCACCAACCTCTTGCCCAGTGATCGGTGCAGGCGGGGTCGGCTCGTTGGCATCAGGGTCACCAGGAGGGGCTAGTCAAATGTCGACCATGACGACGTGGCAGTAGTGAGCACAACACTTGGATATTTATGTACACACACTACGAGTGAGCCAACAGCATGAAAACCTTCCAGCAGCTCGACTTGACAAACGGCCATGTACTAGCAGATGTTGCTTAACTGTTTCTTGATGTTTTCGACCTTCTATTACTGGCATAGTCAGGATCGTTGCGATGAAGACTTCCTGACCATTTATTCCCTCTTTTCGAGCGACGTTGAAGAGACTAGGACGTGGAGTTTAGAAGCTCATGCATTGGCGGAACGAATTACTGAGAGGATCTCTGGCCATTGAGCGAACCAACCGCCCGAAACCATATTTCGCTGGACCACCCTGTGTTTGATCCATCTCGAGGTTTTCGGAAATCGGTTACACATATGTTGTCGTGAAAGACTCTCAGATGAATGGATCACATTTTTGACACCATCGGGGAGAGTTGGAAAGTACGCCAGTGGTCGAACTCACATGGCTTTGGTTTCACCAGAAGACAAAGAAGCGTGTGAACTTGCCTCGTACCCAACAGCCAAGCACCCGCCCTCATGGCATTGGCATGCTCACTCTTATTTATCCAGTGGGCCAATGAAATTGCGAACTAAATGTTATTTCACAAGATCGATATAGTTCAACATCGTCATCGAGCAGCCCACCGTCTCGTAGGCGGGTCCTGGCGATCCGACATACTCGGGAAACCGCAGCATAATGGATTTTCCGTGGCATTACGAGGCTTCTTCCTCAGATGCCGGGGCTTGTCGTGATATTAGCAGAGACATATACTCCTCGTCCTTGATGCTCTCGATTCACTAGGAACGAGTTCCAATCAGGCTGTAACCCAGGATGAAGGTGCTCCGCGAGGTCGCTCTGAACCCATGGCGCACTATCTACCATCACAAGTATGATGTATCTTGATGACATGCAGTGACTCTGTGTTTTGAATCTCGGTTCATAGCATTTTGACACTACCCGAGTGATTTCTTTGGCCAAATTAATCATCAACAGTAATCACTGCGTGCAGTAAACGTACAGCAGTCAGTGAGTTCACCGACGGGTTGATTTCAATCATTCTGGCAGATCTATAACAGCATTTGCCTTGCTGTGGTAAATGCGGTGCCAGCGATACAATCTATTAATGGATGTGGAGATCTGGCTGATATGGCATCTACTAGTTCGTGAGCCCATCGAGCCCCTCCCCACCTGCTACTACGCCGCTGACTGCCCATTAGTACATGCCAGTCACCCATACCGACTGATCATTCAAGTTGTAAATATGCCAATCATAGGAACCGCCCGCCAATTGGCGGTTATATCAGATCTAAAACCTTCCATTACATTCCTCGGACTGCCATCTTGATCATCACCTGGCATCATTGTTGAACACTTGATGGTGGCCAAATCTTTTCCCAACTTGGGTCGTGCAATTTGCCATGAGATTCAGGTTTGTTACACTACGGCCTGCTAGCTCCGAATGACTTATCGCTTTCCTCTCTGCTTGAATAGCAGCGTTTCGTTTCATTGTTTGTCTAAACCTTATCAGGTCACTTCAAGTTTTCGATCAATATTCAAAGTACGTCGTCCTGTGCCACGCATTCTAACAGAGTCTCGCCCAATTATCGTCCGAGACCCCGAGTCATGTGGTAATTTGAATACAGCCTCGATCACACACACTGTGGGGTTATATTCATCAACAGCCTTGGATCGGTCTCTCATTTCTTTGCCAGTGTTGGCTTATATGTGTCGTCCCCTTTCGTTGAAGTACCACCTTCTCATCCACAAACGTTGCCTCATTTCAGTATACTCCCAAACCAGCTCCATGGCATCCACTTCGACTCTTCCATCTATCGTCGCATCTATTGAAATAAACAACTGTGTTACTCGTATGTTCATTGACATCATCACTCTCCGAGAGCCCATCTGTTTAACTTGCTTTTCTCCTCAGTTGCAACGGTTACTGCTGTTGGATATGATTACAGTAGGTGATACGAATCTTGTCACAATGTACAAACCTGATGGTTTCCAGTCCTCACATTTGCAGCAGAGGTGTGTGTTGCAACATGTAGGTCATATAATTGTCTCACCGATTCACGATCTCCACAGGTAGAATACATATGGGTTAGCAGACAACTTTCCCATGTGCTTCGTATATCCTGATGTGGCCATAGAAAAAGCCATGGACAAAGGTGTCCACATTATTTGTTCTCGTAAGTTTCCATATAACCGTCTCTGTTTCACTAGGACTGATTATCGTTGATATCTAGGTACGTTACGTTGGTCTATGTGCTGTCATGTATGTCTATACTCGCTCTGACAAATGTCAATTGTTCTCTGATGGATCTGTCAGATCTCAGTCTCTTTGTATGTTCAAACCATTGAATTTTATGCTTAATGAGCTGACTCAGTGTAAAGTGGGGAGTTCATTCATACCAGGCCCTACCAAGGTGATTTCTCATCCTCCTGATTAATATTCTATGTAACCATTGTTTAGATGTATGTTTCATCCGATCCTCCATCTACACTGATTGGCAATGGTTGATGCCACTTGCATAGCTGTCAGTGCATTGATTCGTTCTCTCCATGTCCACTTTATTCACAAGTACTTCCCAGGTGAAATTCTGTATATTTTAAGTGAATTTGCTGTGTTGATTTTCATTGCTGCTGCAGATTGTGAGAATTCACTTCAATCCCGTCAAGATAAATCTCATGGGCAGTAACAGTGTCCATGATCCTCCATGTGTGGGCTGTGTACAATCAATCCAGGTTCATCCTCAGTGTTCTCCTCACGTTGTACATCCTTGTCACAATACCCAATATGGTTGTGAGTGTTTTCGTCGTCAAGCAGAGTGGGATCGTAGGTGTGTGTAATGTGACTTGTCATCGTGCGTGCTATACAATGAAATATCTGCTGTTCTGTCAACTATACAGAGGCTGTCATTCAAGTTCTTGATTTCTCATTTTGTGTGGTGAACAGTCTCGGTTATACCCCCATCATCCTTACTTGGATCGCACATACAGTCGAGATCACTCTTGGTGCACTGATGTGTCTGCTTGTCCTTGTCTAATTCATCAGAGAAGCACTTGAAATGTACAAAGAAACACGCCATTTCAGCATAAACCATTACATGAAGCTTCTCGCGAGGGAAGGCATGGTCTACTTCGTCATGTATGTCAACACCCTCGTCCTTTTAATTTACCCCCACTTCTGTGCTGCTGATAATAATCACTCATGAACAGTATCCTGCTCGAGGCACTTGTCGGCATCCTAGCTGATGCAACTATCATGCCTACAGATGGATGGTGGACACTACCGGTTGCGCTGGCAGCTGTGCCTCAGTTCGTGCTCGTCCCCCGATTCATCTTGAATCTGCGAGCCCTTTACGCTCGCGATCTGCAAGGCAGACGAGGCAGCAACATCGACAGTGCATTTGGCTTGTCATCGGGGGGTACTGGTGCCAGCGTTAGGAGCGCAATCCTATTTGCGGACAGGGCGAACCAAGATGAGGCCCCGGAGCAGCCTGTGGATGAGGGAGAGGAAATTCAAATGATTGACAGGACATGGGAGGATCGCGATGAGGGTAGTAGTCATGTGTGAGATAACCTGATTCATGCATGGTCTTTGGGATTCGCCTCGTCTTACATATTATTTATAGTAGCCCAATTTCTTGGAACCGTGTCATGGTATTTAGATCTCCCCGTACTTCCGTATCCGTCCGCTGTCAAGGGCGATGAAGAGATATAACAGATCATACATAGTCGGATGACGAACCAGAGAGTAAATTTCCCAGGCGCTTTGGTGACCGCTACTGGTCGGGTCCCGGGACGACAGAGTAACAGGGTCTGCAACGCCTACGTTCAGTCGCCAACGGACGAGTATGGCTTGCAGCGAGACGCAAGATAGGTTTTTCGGCGACGATAGCCTTGACGAGAATTGTAAGTGGGAACCTTGCACCATCACTGCAGATATATGGCCGTGCTCGAAGAGAGTTGACAATAACAGAATCTAGAAATCCGACCGATCAATGATCAGTGCGACCATACGATACTCACTGTGACTTGAAGTCCACGTATCAGCGAGACGAACTGCTGAGAGGGCATCTGGCCGTTGAGTGCATCAACAACCCGAGAGCATTCCAACAATCCGCTTGACAAAGTAGATGTGACATTCGGTTTTCGACTTGCTATCACTTGCACGGTCGTCAATTGATTCGTACCAAACGGATTGCTGAAAGAACCTCAGACAGTTGAGCGAACCCGGCTGAAGGCAGCCCCATCAGCAGTTTTCAGGACAATTCACTGCGGTCCCGTGTTCGATATTCCGGCCATCGCTTGCATACATGCCGTGAAGTAATCGGAGTCGGGGAGTAGGTTGAAAGTGCGGTAGCTTGAGTAGGACTCGCACCGCTTCGGTGGCGCCGTCTCACGAAGTTGTCTCGGGCTCAACAAAGGTGTCCATGATTCATACGCTCATATCCTGGCTCTACGAAGCCCTCCGAGTCCTGTCCAAATCGATCATTGACGTGCAAGACATTCCTGACCTCGCGGGCAAGGTCGTCATCGGACTTGATAAGGTGCTTCTGAATCTTGCTCGTGGTGCAAGATGTACATCGCCGTGCACAATCTGAAGACACGATCCATGGGCTCAAGGGAGAAACGTACAATGAAACCATTTTTTTGCACCCTGACTAGGCGAACTTGCAGCTGCAGAAGAGTTTTTGAGGTATGTTTTTTCTTCTTCCTAAAATTGTGCGATGCTGATTGTTGGTGTAGCAAAGAATCGCTCAACAATGCCTGCGTAGACCATTTGGATGATCATCCGTGTAGACAAGAGGATTGGGAGCGGCGTCATGTTTCCCCGTTGACATGATCACAAAAGGCGGGTACGACCTCCAATTCGGAACCGACGTCCTAGGTATGCCTATCCCTGGTTCTGCACTCGCCACTCTCGCACCACACAGGCCACTTTTACTTTACCAAACTGACAATGATTGCCACCGCCGAGACGATCCCAGATGGCAAGGCCCGCATCACCACTTCGTCGTCTGGTCACTATTTCGGCTACCTCGACTTTGACACGTTCAAAGACTCGTCCGCACGATGAACATGTCATTCCAACACCCTCTACCATTCGTACGTTACACCGACCATTCTCGAGCGCTTGACATGATGTGACGTGGCAGGGAAACGTGGTGTTTGCGTCAAAGCTGGCACAAGGCATTGTATCTACTTTGGTCAACCCTGGCAGCATCAAATCGGATCTTGTGCGCTTTCTTTGTTTATCCAACTCATCGCTGTACGTCCTTTGCCATTGAACACCGCCCCCTCTGGCATCGTCCTGCCATCAGCTGCATCAACACCCCATTCGGCGTATCGTATAGCAACCCGTGTTTCTGTCCCAACGCAGTACTCGGAAAGGGAAACACAGACAGGCGAGGTACACCCCCTTGTTCAAAACTGGATGCCCTGCAGTACCTTGTTCCTTGGGCACGCCACTGGAGGGAACACCAGATTCCGCGCTGGGCAGGGCACTGGGACTGGTTCGGGGAGCAGATGCAGGATGTATGAGTATTCTATGAGTAGTATACAACGACAAACTGTCTTTTTTTGCGTCCATGTCCTCAGCCATCGTCGCCATGGCCCGCATGTGGTGGGTGTGCCGAATTGCCCGCCTGATGCTACAAGATGGAATAATGTCAAGATGGACGTGGATGTGGGCGCGGCCCCCCCGCACCTGCCTGAGTTTTGCCAGGTGTATCTTGAGCGTCTCTGCATAGTTTTCGAACCCGAGCGTAGCCATGGCATACAAAATGTCCTCTCCACCAATCGTCTTGCGCTTTTCCATGTGGCACTTTTCGGCGGCTTCTGAGGTGATGAAGCTGATGAACTCGGACACGCATTCTTGGACGCATTCTTTGGCGTCTTTGGCGATTTTCGCGGTCGAAGGAACGGACTGTTTCATGATGCGGGAGACGTTGGCGATCTGGGTCGTGGTGAGCGAGACCAGGCTGGGTCAAGCTGGACGTACGGGGAGGAAGCGGTCCTGTTCTCTGTACTCGCCGACCTCTTGTTCAGTGATCGGTGCAGGCGGGGGCGCCTGGGGCGGGGTCGACTCGTGGGCGTCGGGGTCGTCAGGACGGGCGGGTTGGATGTCGGCCATGACGACGTGGTGGTAGTGGAGCACAACACTTGAACATTTGTGTACGGACAGAAAAGTACACGCAACGACAACTACGACTATTTAGACGGGGGCTTTTACGCCGGCGAGGTGGTGATTGGCCAGGAAACGCTTATTTGTCTATTCAGCATTCATTCTTCCCCATCCGACCAGGGCACCAACGGGATGAACCGTCGAGTCTCGGTGCGCCCAATCTAGAATAGCAGAAAACGTGTCTGTCAAACTGATACGGCAACGACTGCTGGCCACTTACCCGGGACATTTGGGCACGCCGGTCGCGCAAGCTCATCGACTGGACTGGCGACGACGGGGGTCGCGGAGATACAGGCGGTGATGAAAGCGGAGACGAGTGGATCGAAATCACATCCGTCATCTTGGGCACGAAAATGTCCTCCTTCTTGATCACATCGAGACCGTCCAACGCCGTTGTCGCTTCTTGTTGTCTCGCCATGCTGTGTCTGGAAGGCAAGGGCAAATCGGCGAGTGGCCGTCGGGGTGTTCGAGGTCGTGCATCGCCTGGGTCTGCCAATCGCGACAACTTTCGAGGCATGTCTGTGGCTCTTTCGACGCGCGTTCGTTTCAGACGGAGGTGGGGTCCACGGCTATCCAAGGGCGAGGAAGGTGGTACATGAGGACCCAGCATCGATCGCATTCGCCGCGAACTGGACATGGACTTGCTCAAAGACCCAATCCGAGTCGAAGACCGCGCCTGTGCTTGTGCATTTGCCAACTCGGCCATCAGCGTCGATCGCAAGTTGCTCGTCATCGTCGACACCACGTTCGTCACCATATCCGCCAGCGCTGTCTTGGTCTGGTCTATCTGGGTAGGAACACCATGAAGGACGGGTACGAGCGGTAGAATAGCACCAATCAGCGTGTTTTGTTGGTCCTGTATCGACTGCATCGCATGGGCCTGTGTCTGAAGGAGCTGTACAGTGCGTCAATACACTATTTGATCCACATACGCGTACGCACCGCTTGGAGTGCATCTATGCGCTTCTCCAACGCCTGTACCGACTTTTCAGTCGAGACCTGTGAAGCCTGAACCAAATCGAGTGTGTGCGCCTGAGCCGGCGCGCCAACATGCGCCTTCATCGCCGCCTGACACCGATTCGCTGCAAACGCGTCCCAGTGAGCACCCCCAACCATGTACAACAGCATACACACCGATCGCGAGCACCTCTGCAAGCACCCTATCCCGCTCCCCATCCAACACCCCACTCGCATTCACGACCTGCACCCGACACTCCTCCACGCGCTGGACCAGCCCATCCAGCCGTGCAGAAAACTTTTCGAGGGTGGCCGCGGTGTCGTGGATGAGCATCCGCATGGACGTGCCGGTCTTGTCTTGGGGTGCGATGGGCGGGATTTGGGCGGGCGTGTCGGTGGACGTGGACGTGGCATCTTTGCGTAGGAGATGTGCCCAGAGCATGTTGACGTTGGTGGCCATGACGAGGTGGTGGTCGCGGTCCGAGTTTTGTTTCCGGACAGAAGGGGGTGATGAGTGAAAAGTTGGCAAAGATAATTGCAGCAACATGGCGCAGAGGAAGCGCGCGGGGCTCATAACCCCGAGGTCACTTGATCGAAACAAGTTGTTGCTAGCATTTTTTCGTCTAGTATATGGACAAGAACAAAATAATTCAGAGTCCAATGAACGAAACAGCAAGCGAACAAATCCCGAACATGTTAGCGAAAGAAAGATCCGGGTACCAGACGTTATCTGAGTCACAAGGGTGCCAGAGCCCCTGTTCACGACAAGGGACGTCCAGCCACGGGTTAAAGGACGTGCTGTACACCGTCGTCGTCGTCACTCATCGTATTCGTCGAGTTCACTGTTCCCATTGTTCCTCATCGCCATGTCCTGACCGCTGTTCATGCGCCGAGCGCGACACATGTCGCAGATGAACCAATTAACGGTGGCGTTCTTCGTCATCGTCCGTCGTGTAGTACTGGGCATCACATCATAGTTGGATGTTCGTCATACATACGACAACCAGCGAGACGAGGGTAAATAAGCAAAGTACTTAAGGTGCGAGGGAGAATTATCGAATTTACTATCTTGAGAAATGATATCCCACGGCTAGAGAATTTAAAGACCTTGGTTTACTTGCCCCAAGTGTTGCTACGTGATGATCGTGTCGGCTCTCGATCAGCTTCCGCTAGAACTTTTGCTGCATATATTTCGTTCCCTTGATGTACTCGGCATTAATATTGTACGGACGCGCATGGCAAGTCGCACTTTTTGCGATGTTGTGTGTCGCATTCCAGTACTGCTAGTGATCGCACGTCCAGAACCGCCTGTGAGTAAGTGGTGACTAAATACAACTGTCCTACAGATCTCTCGATATTTGGACCAAGTTGGCTACCTGAGGACGTGTAGACCGAAGCCTATCACAGTACTAAGATCGCTTCCTTTCTCTCCCAGCCCGCACACGAATCGGAAAGTGTACTTGTCACCAGCTCGTGTGTCACTGAGTCGGCGCTTTCAGCGGTGTAGCGATATGACGCAAAATGGCGTGTCCCCTTTGACGCTCAAATTCAGAAGGCTTCCACGTGCGGACTCTATCATGCCGAGTTGGTTTCTGTCCACGGCCTAGTCTATTGTTACTCGATACACACAACCACAAGGTTGGTGGGGGCATCATCTACACTGCGGCTATAACAGGAGGCATGTGTACATCCATCAAGTCATCTTGTTGTGTTTCTGCCATTGATGTCGAGGGTCCCCCGTTTGCATGTGTAGTCCTGCAAGCACAAGGGGTTGCACTTGATTAACTAGATGTGATAATGATAGTAGTCCATCAAACTTTTACAGTCACAAGAGATGTTGCGAGCAGGCCAATAGAGACATCTGTCAGTGAGGCTGCCCTCGGGGTAGGCTTTCGGCTCTCTGCAACGTCCAGAGATTGATCTCGTCACAAGGGAGTTTGTCCCATGGTGAAGAAATCTATATATCATGAGACTATGGCCTATCCATGAAATCCAATCAGCACGCACATCATCCAAGATTTTCAATGATTCTGCAGACTTTGCGTCTGCGTCCCGCTGACGCTGAACATTGGTTTTCATTTCTTCGAATAACCGAATGTTTTCCTCCTCGAGCTGTCGAATATGTGAGTTGATGCCAACCAACGGTACATCTCAAAGAGACGTGCGCTTTGCAACGTTGCCTTCAGTTTTTCTACCTCTGACTCCAGCACGGGGACAGTCTTGGCGCGAACTGCAGCGTGTGGTTCCAGACACTCTCTCCAGATATCTCTTCCTTCAGTTTCCCCACGTTGTTTCCGAGCGCGCGCGTCGATGACGACGCCGTGGAGAACGTTGATACTCTCCCGCACATTAAAGTCTTTGAAGAGTGTTTCACAGCTCGCCTGGGGTCTTGCGGCGTCAACTCATACAGTAATACCTTGCAACACGTACGTGTATCTGGTCTTCCATGTGTCGCGAGATGGTGTTAAAGATGGCCCCGGCGCCGTGAGGTTCTTCCTTGCACCATAGTGCAAAGCATTCCTGAAAGTCTTCATATCTGTCGCGTTTGAGCACGCCGATGTCGGGTAGTTGGGTGGTACTTACGTCCATTTGTGTGCGGCTCTGTTAATGGCGAGCTGCAGCGCGGAATGGAAATGAGTCCACCGCTTGCTGTCCGCAGATCCTTTGGCCATGATAATGTTAATGGTGGACGGCAAGTTATCAAGTCATGTGACTCGACTCAGCTTGTCCACCCACCTCGATGCCATGGACCGCGACGACGAGAATGCAACTACGCCCAATGACGGACGGACGCAACAACCACCACAACGGAGTTCCCTGCCCTCCTTTATATTCATAATATTTATGTTCTTTATGTTCGTGAACCACAATGGCGACGAATACGTTGCACGCAGTCAATACCAGGATGCACTACAGACGATGAACGGTCACTTGTCCAACTTCACCGCGTGGCTCAATGGAGAGAGTTCCAACTTTACCATGGTGGGCGTTGATGCATACGTGCTATATTATGATGCTGATGCACAGCAGCCAGAGAGCCAGTCGGCCCTCTCGTTGCTCTCGCAATCCCTTGTGCCATACGGACCAAGGCTAAATCCACTCCGTGGCGCGTATTTTTACAACACAACCGGATTCATTCGCGGCACTCTCGATTATTACAACATCACACCGTCCAGCCTAGAGTCGAGCAAGATTCCATGGAAGTCACATGCGCAGTCCTTCATGTCGGATACCAACCTGACCGAGCTTGGCGATAAACTTGGATCGTGGAATTGGTCTGCGGCGACAAACTTGTCGTGGAGCGTCGTCGACTATGCACCAGTTGTTGTGGAGGGTGTTTCGGAGCAGATTGGCATGATTCACGTAGGTGTCTTTGTGGGCCATTGCAGCGTAGTCTTAATGAGATGGTTAATCTAGGGGAGGCTCGACTTCGCAGATCCAGCAAGTGCAGACGAGATGCGTCTCGAGTTTGATGGGGTTCACTTCCTGTCAAACGGCTCCATTTACGGTTTTGCCGAATCGATCGGGTAAGCTGGTTTCATTCCTGGTCTACTGTGCCGACATTTTGTCAGACGGACCATCGATATTCGGTACCTTCCCGTCATCGTTCCCGAGAGCGTTCGGAATGACACGGCTCATGTCATTAGACCCGAGCTACTTTCCCGAATAAACAAGATAAAGGAGATGATAGACACAGGTGTCGTCGACCAAGACTCGGTCCAAAGTACGCAAACACTGTTGATCGTGTGATGATGATCCCAAAATTGTTTCAGTTGCTAGCCCAGAAACGGGATGTGGATTTATGCTCCATGCACAAATTGAGCCTTCTCTCATCAACGCGGACCTTATGGAAGATCTTGAAGATGAACTCCAGAAGCCAACTGGAAAGTGGACGACGAAACGGCCACCATTGCGGCTGAATGGTATGCTGGTGAGTCGTGAGTGCGGGATATTGTATCACCTACGTGATGCATACGGTTTGAGGTACAAAAGGCAAACATTTTGTCCCCTTATATCACTGACAACTGCCATGGCATAGATCCCAATTGTTTTTTCGCAAAGTCACCAACTGTTAGTTCGTTCGTTCCAACCTACTCGAATCTCTCATGCTGTATATCACCACCAGATGCTAGCTTGTCTGCCATGGTCTATCTTATAATGGTGGCATTGTTGTCCCGCCAGATTGACCAAGCACATACACCGGCGGCACTCACGCGCTTATCGCTATGGACTTTTTTAACTCAGGCCATCGTTGATGCAGTGGCATTCGCTGGACACATCACGTTCGCTATCTTGGCAAACGGCCGTCCATCCATGTCTCTCGTCGCTCCGGCCTTTCTGGCTTGCATTCTGTTCGCCCTTGAGGCTGTAAGTAATGCGACCCAGTTCGGATTTGCTTGACGCTCACCTTTATATATATCGGATGTAGCAACATGCGATCCTCATCAACCAAGTGCAAGCGCCGGAGGATGCAGCAGCCCAACAAGCTCGGCGTCCCTCAGACCCTATCCCAAATCCCACTGCTGCACAAACTGTAGATGCTCCTCAAACTCAGACACCTCCCCCAGTTACCGCACCTCCTCCACCTACTACCCCATCGTTCTTTCAGCTTCTCATCCGTCAACTCCGTCAGGACCCACAAGCTCGTATATGTACGTGCTCAGTTTGCATCCCTTACTTGCTCTAATGATCGTTTCTTTACCAGGGCTTGGAATGTTTCTGTTCCTCACACTCATCATACGTGTGATCGTTACGCCTTCCCTCGCACTCCTTTTCGTCGCAACCATGTATTCTATGTTTTGGTTCCCACAAATCATCCGTTCAGCCAGGCGGGGACGACCTAGCGCGCTAAGCACAGAGTATCTCGTCGGAACATCCCTTTGCAGGCTCTACTTTGCAATCTGTGAGGATGTTGTTCGAGTGCGTGCTTGGTAAATCCAAACTGACCGCGGAACCTAGATTTTTTGACGTGTCCAAAGAATGCGTTGGATGTTCGGCCACGAAGTGCGTTGATGTCATTCGTCCTGTTCTTCCCTTGACGACCCTTCTGGTATGATAGGATGGGCATACTATCTGTGTGCCTTCGTGATTTTCCAAGTGGCCGTTGTGATCCTTCAACAACGCCTAGGTCCCACTTTCTTTCTCCCCAAACGCGTACGTCAACCCTCCGTTCTAGATGTCCTATGCTGACGGTCCTGCTACCCTCCAGTTCGCCACCACAGAGACATACGACTACCACCCGCCGCTACCGCTTTCTGTCGCAGACCCTGAAGCGCCAGAACAGCCGCTGGGCGACTGTTCGATCTGTATGGAGGCGATACATCCAGAGGATCCCCGGCCGCTACAACACGTGGCTGCCGGTCTCTTACATAAAGTCGGAGGGAGGAAGAATTACAGCCTAGCACCGTGCCATCACTTGTTCGTGCGTGTCCCATCCGTTCCGTCTGGTTGTTTACCGCTTGACTGACCCGAATATGCTCCTCTTTAGCACACGGACTGTCTTGAAAAGTGGCTTGCTATCAAGGTGTGTTGTTTGGGTATGTTGTCGGGGAATGTTGACTGAATCCTGTCATAGAATATATGTCCGCAGTGTCGGCGACCGTTGCCGCCTCTTTGACGCGTCGCGTGTTTTTTTTATATTCCATCTCCACTGTTAGTAGCCACCCCTGGACGTTGAACTCTTATAATAAGTCACCCTGCATTGTATTCCAGCATGTAATACCTATCGCGTCACATCCTAGATCCTACCATCCGAGCCCGAATGTCGGTGGGACGACTGATTGCACGATTGATCTGTGATATGTTTCCAGTGGACAGGATGGACACGACATTCGTTAGCCCGAGTATGGCAATCGCTACTGGCTGCCGTCACCGGGATCTGGCTTGCCGTGGCAGCGGACCGCAGTGCATGCCGGACTGCTTGAACCTGAGTGTGTCAGCAGAGCGTTCATCCTACAGTTGTCAGTCGGCCGACGACGTCGCACCAGACCATCTGCGCGAATTGAAGCTTGCATAGGAAATGAAAGCTTTTCATCGCCTTGGGAATGCGTGTCCGGCTCTTTACGCGTAATTATAAGCGGGCCGGGCCCAAGCCCCTGGCCTTATTGATCGACAAGCAAGCAGTGCACACCCCCGTCGCCAGTGTATACATCCTGTACCCTGAAAGACTACAAAAAAGGGCTCGTGTCGCACGTATGACACTTTTCCCCAAAAAATCAGAGTGTAAGTAGTACCATCGCGACATTATGATCGAGAGGGGGTGAACTGAAACATTCACAGTCATACTACATGAGGCATGATTTAATAATGGCACTCAGGTTGGTTCACCTGCCAGTGGCGGCGTCGACTATGAAGCGATGATACCACTGGCAGGCCTATCTGAAACGCGGAAGCCATCTTGACTTTGAAGGTGACATCGGAAAAGGACTGTCCTTTTCTCACTGCCGGCCCGCGCCAGGAGCAAGCAAGTCCAAGGATGGTTTACTGTGTCACGGTCCTTCAAGTTGTCGCCAAACTGGTCCGTCAGGCAACCACGTTCAAGTTGCGCAATGCATTCCAAACCTTTAGTCCGCAGCAGACGTTCTAACGGAAAGTTCGCCCCAATTTGAAGCCTTCAAGATGACTCGCTGTTTCTGTGTTACAGGTAGTTTCATTCGTTCTTTGAGATTGACTGTATGCATGTCCAACTTGCGAACTCGGATACAAGATATCAGTACATGCCATAAGCTCTCCTGGCGACTGCTCGCCAAAGCACAGGAAGTCATCGCATCTCCGAGAGTCGGAGTCCATTGGGGAAAAACTATCACGTCTGACTAGTACGGCCATTCGTTAGCCGTTCAAATCGGATCAGTTGCTGTCCAGCTCAGGTTATGCGGGGAAGTCAAACAAGGCAGTGCGATCGAAAATGCGGTCACGATGCGTTCTCACCTGTTTCAGAGATCCGAGGTTGGTCACTCAACCGAGATCCCTTTGTCACGGTCATGTCAATAATGATGGTACACCTTTCATTTAGACGCTTGACATCAGGATATTTTGCCACAGCCATTGATAATGTGAGAAAGGTATAAAAAGTAAAATGCACACACTGAGCGAGACCGCAGAACTCGAATATCCTCTGCTCTAATCTGCGTTCACTTCCGGCTATCATATTTAAACATGCGTTTTTCCAACTCCCTTGTCGCCTTCATCTTTCTCGGCATTGCCACTGCAGCAACCATAGTTGGGAGGTCTAACCCAGACAACGATATCGTTATTATTGGTAAGAGGCCTCCCGTCGTCTTCCAAGCCCCGAAAACTAATCATGACCGTCTCGCAGACACCCGTGCCGGAAACACTGAGGCTGAGATCACTCACCCCAAGGATGATTGGCTGAGTAAGAAGAATGCCGTCGATTTCCAAGTCCCAGCGATCGATAATGACCATTTCGCAGGGCTGCGTGGTCTCGCGCAAGATGGAGAATATAATGACGTGGTTGCGCGTCAAGTCACCAAGGCTGAGGACACGGGTTCAGAGCCCCGTGGGCTGGCGCAAGATGGAGAAAATGATGCCGCGGTCGCGCATCAAGTCACCAAGGCTTGTAAGTGGGATATCGATCTCTATACATGTATCGGGGACTCCTAGGGCTCCGCGAAAAACTCCGGTGTTTTTAACTACCTCTATTTTGATACGTTTTTAACACGGTGCACGAAAATGATGCAAAATTGTGTCAAAAATAGGTCATCTGAGCAACTGTCACTAGTGTCGGATTTGAGGCCCGATAGAAAATTGATGGTAAGCTGTTCGTGTTGTTGCTGGCCGCTATCCAGTCTACCATTGATCTTGGACCCCTTGCGATGTCCCTAGAAGAACTCCGTGTTGCTCTCTGTCACCTTCCTGCTACAGCCTGAGTTCCGATTGGCTCCTCCCTCTACCAATTCAAGCCATATACCCCAGATCCTGACAAAGTCGAGTTATATGGCACCACAGAAGCTGCATTAAACAATGCCCCTGAGGTCACATTTGCCCCCGGTGGTTGAAAGGATGACTCCGCACTCTGTCCTTTTGAGGTCCATGAGCAGGGTCCAGGTCTTGTCGCTATCATTGGATGTGCTTGCTGTGGAGTTGTGCGGCTCGCCAGACTCAGTGCTACTTCAAAAATGGGTCAAGGACCCATGGTGCACTGCGGAGTATCATTACAACTTGTGAAATTGCCAGTAAGTTGTCACGGACTGGTTGTGACAATAATACCTATGCACAATAATCAGGTTCCCCGGGCAGAAAACGCGCCGAGCACGAACCCAACCAAAACCGCAGCAGCCCCCTCTGAAACAAATGCTGAGAATCGCATTAAGCTAGCTACGCAAGAACTTCCAAGTTCCAATTCCGTGTACGGTTGCGTGTAGCTTAGTCGACGAAAGCATATAAGATTGAACACTTCATTAATCATGTTAGCAGTTTCAAGCACAGGTATTTATTGTGCTATGACACTTCGCGGACCTGAACTAATTAGTCTGCCTACGGTCATATTGTAGTCTAAGTGATGGTCGACAATTTAACGCTGATAGTTACAATGTCGGAGGTCGACTACTATGACTGCTGATCCGCTTGATAGCATGAATACACTGCCGACTCAAAAGGGGTCGTGTATCCGACACCCTAAGACACCATCAACTTTCGATTAACAGGAGTCAAAAAACTCAGAACAAACCTTGTAAGTAGTAAAGACTGCACGCAAGAGTAGTGGTCAACGTGCCGAAATTACTAAAAGATAACATCGAATACATACAATTATCGGGATCATATTTCTGTTTGATCGCCAGCAGTCGGTCGTACTTGTAACCAAAGAACGCTTAAGAAATAAAAGAGGACTTGAGTCAGATCGTCTAACAAGGCCAGCATGCAGTAACCCCTTTACCTTCTTGCCAGTTACTCTCCCGGATGTTGCCTTCGTTTTGGTAGCTGCTCGTCAGCCCAAGGGCGGTCAAAGGTCCCACCGCGTCGTATATGGCCCGAGTCAAGGAGAGATAAGTGCTCTCACTCACCCCAAGAGTCCATAATCTACCCCGCATCAACATCTCGTCAAACTCAACTTGCAGGCGAAAGTGGCATACCCAGAATAAAGTACATGCCATGCAGCATCATAGAATCCCGGGTTTGCTCCGGTATCATTTACTTGCAGCTTTTCAGCAGTAGGCATGCTGCCCAGGAGGACTACGAAACCCGGAAGATCAACATTCACCCCCACTGGGGCGGTGATTATCTCCAGCCCATCCCAAATGGCACTCGCGACACGTTGAATGGACTCAGTGCTCTCGAGCTTCGATTGAGGTACAAAGCGAGAAGAGAGTTCCGTAGAAGCACCATAAAAACTTTTAGCATCCGCGGCGGGACCAAGGTCCTCTAATATAGCAGCGGCGACGGACGGATACATGCTTTCTTGTGTGGTGTTTGACAGGACAGTATAATTGTCTGAAAGCATGTGTATCTCCTCAAACAGAGGGTAGAGTAACGATACAGACGCTTTGTCAGCAGGCCAGGTGAATATCTATGAAATGCTACATGAGCGTCAGATTACTTGCGTTAATCAGGCGTACACACCAGATTGTATTCGTCGAGGGTGTGTATAACCATGGATGAAATGCCCGAGTTAACGAACTGGTTTTGGTATTTTCCGAGGAGCGCTGTAAAGTCAACTCCGAGTGTGTAGAGGTCTTGCGCCGTGTTCGGAGTGATGGTCAGGGTGGAAACGCTCACTGCCGTTGGAGGTAGTGCTGCGATAGTGATAGATACTAGTCCCACGTTGGCATGTTTTTCATTCTGCCGCGGAAGCCACGCACTAATGATTCCCCAGCTTCCAGCCCCTCCACCACGTACTGCCCAGAACAAGTCAGAGTCTTGAACGGCATTTATAGTCCTGATCATGCCATCCGCCGTCACAATCTAGGAACCAAAATGGTCAATAATAGGTGCATAAAGGGGGAGGCTGCAACTAACTTCCGCTTCCAGGAGGTTGTCAACCTGAAATAATCAGCATCTCTTAAAATAAACAGACAAGACACCTCACAGCAAGCCCATGTAGGGGACTGAGTCTGTTTCGATTAATGTGAACACGAGGACAGGCAAAGTCTTCTGACACTTACATACTGTGGCCCCCTCCCTGGATGAAACCACCGGCTGAGCCAATGCTGAGTATACAACGGCCAAGAATAACAGTAGAATCATACTACTTACCAGCACCAACAGTCAAGCACCCTCCCAACACGGCCGATATATTGTTTGCCTCCGTAAAGGAATAGACTGAGTGAGGCGGCAGAAATAAGAGAGAATATATATGAACGAAAAGGAATGCTTACTAGCTTCCAACTGTGATCCAGCGCCGATCTTAAGGGCCGGAACTGGTACAACGGACGATCCTTGGGGAACAAAATTGTCGATATATTCAATGCTGTCGAGATTATGTGTTAAGACTTGAAGAGAAAACGGACGCGAGGAACGACCGAGAAGGTCATGACCTGTTGATAACGCATGGATAAATATGACGAAGGGGGCGGCTAATTCAATACTTACCCGTGTTCTTGATGGTGAGTGTCACATGGTGAGTGGTAGCCCACCTGACAATATCACTCGCATCCTGTGCACCCAATATTGCAATACTATATGGCGGAGTACTCCCTTGGTAACACGTTTCACCTGAGACTGGCAGTGGGTTGGCGTAGTCGAGTGCACAACCCTTATTGTAACCACAGCTCTCCCAGTTGGGCCAGAGAAGAGCCGAAGGAACACTCTCGCGCTGATGGAGGGATCATCGAACACGTTCAACCTGAGCCGACTAAAACTTACGGTATGATGGTTCTTGTAGTTCGACAAAACAATTTTGCACGTGGCTGGATCATAGAGTGGGTCATCGGTATAGCATACTGCAGCCCAAGGACGCAATGCTTGCAGCCGGCCACCTAGAGTGCTATTCAAAGTTGTCCATGTAGATCGGTTTGGCCAGCCCGAGAAATAACCCTCCAATGTAACATGTCCAGGGACGGGGATTGTATATGGATCCTGAAGTATTTGTGGGAGAGCTCCACCAACAAATGCCGAAGAAACGAAGAGAAATATGAAGGGGGAAAGGGAGGGCATGGGAGATGTTGTGGACAATTGAACTTCGCCGTTCTTTCTTTATACCAAGCAAGATATGGGGTCGGGACTCGGGACGATCCTGTAGGGGAAGAGGATGCCTACGTACAGGACCGACCACCGCTATAATACGCTGCGACCCGTGAGAACAAGTCGGCCTCGAGGACGCGGCAAGGCCAGCAACGGAGACATAATTTGGTCATGAGAAGATGTCTGCTATCATGACTCGGTGTCTGCCAACACTGAGTCACAGCTCAGGCAGCAGCATGGTGACGTGGACAGTGATATAACTCCTAGAATATGATAAGTCTGTGTTCCAGCCTGTGTAGTTAGTACATAATGGTGCCAGTGGCAGCGACTCGGATTTCCATAGTGGTACTAGTAGGTGAGTCACATGAAGCTGACACAGGGCCGCCGACGTTGTGACAAAGCTTCAAGCTTTACCATCAAGCCTCTTGCAAGTTGTGCCACGCTTCTACGATCATCACGGTATCACGTAAATTGCCACTGAGCCACGTCCTTCATACGTGTCAAACTGAATTGCTGAGCGTCATCCTGTCCACAATCATCGTGCATCATGATGTATCAAGCGTTATGCTTCGTCTCTCCTTGCCTTGTATTCACGTTGAAGTTTGATTTCCGTCTGCTAGTAGTCGGCAGATTCCCACGATGATCGTGTGGTCATACGAGGACGCCCCGGGGATGCTATGTTGAGTAGGCTGCCACTATAGCTTCCGTTGCCTCCCCCGAGTTCACGGTACACTACAAGGTCACTTGGTGTCAGTGAGTTCAACTTCGTCAGTTAGGCTGTTACTACGACTCTACGAGGTGCCGTCTATACTGAAGCGGGATTTCAAGTTCAAGCCGATTGAGGAAATTACAGCGATTGTGATCTATCGATTAGTACCAACTCTGGTTGACGGTTTAGTGTATGCCGTTCCAATAGGTGATATGAACGTGTCTATTAGATGCTTGGCTGACAATGGCAGCGAGACCGTCAGACTCGGAGTGGTCCCGGGCCGGCTGTCACCGGCCCAGTGACCCCAGTCTGGGCACCACCTTTCCGAACCAAGGGATGCATATCCATCAGAGCCGAAGTGTGTCAACGATGACAGGCTTTCTGTGGTACTGGCTTGTAGTGGCATGGCAGACGATTATGTGCCAGGAAATCTCGAAGGGTTGTAACGTTCACGCGACATCACGCACTAACAGCCATTCGCTATTACACCCACCACCCTGCTGGGGGAACTGCTGCGGTTCCCGCGAGTCGTGCGTTCAGAGTCCAGGTAATAAATAATATGCCAAATTCCAGGATCGAGATGATGCCTTGTCGCAGAAATCAGCGCACCTCGCCCCAAGCCTGCTGAATTCTTTTAGTAAGTGGCACCCCCTCGCTTGCAATGTCCCCAAGATTAATGATTAACATTCTCAGAGCCACGCGGTAGACGTGGAAGTCGATGACAAACTAACAGGGGATGAATCGGACACCGAATCCACCCAGCCTGAGGAGGACTTTGTCCTCATACCGGGACTCTGCATAAAGGAGCCCCAAGGTTCAAAAGAAACATTGGCTGGGTAGTGTTGATAGGGCTGTTAGACGTAGTAAGCTTCGTCTTCCGAGTCATTACTTTCCATCATCTAGCGAGCGAAATGGCGTGTCGCTGGGTCAGTCCGCGGTACCGCAGCTTCTACCAATGGTTGAGTGTTCTCCCCGTCTGTAGTTTGTGGTCGATTGGCTTGAAGTAGGGAATATTACACCATTTCCCGTTCGAACTCGAGGCGGGCCCAAGTATCGATCGCAAGAATTAAAATCGTTCCCGTGTCAGTGAACGATGTCGAGCCACTCGGTTGCTCTGCTCACACCCCTGGCTCAAACTGTGTATACAATTATTAGTGACATTCAACTATGCCAGTTTTTCTGTATTGATGCATAATGCGACAGCTCCGAAGTGCTGATACTGGGAATCAGCTCTTCGAGAGCAACATCAAAATCTTCTACCTTGACCACAAGCTGCAAGTCCGCTTCCGTTTTCATTTCAGAAATGAAAAATTGAGGAGAGATAGGATGTTGAGAATATTCGGGACGAGCATTCAACTCCGCTGAAAAGAAGGGAAACAAGTTCGTTGATACCATTCTTGGTGATAATCAGACACATACCTCTTTCCCTTTCAAGTTCTGCGACTTTAGATGAAAGTGCATGAAGGAGAGCATCTGCACACAGAGCATAAAAGTCTGCTCCTGTGTAGTTGAAGGGACAATGAGCAGCAATTGAAGCAAGATTGAGATCAGGGTGTAGATTGAACTTTCGAGTCAATGCCGTCAGAATATCCAGTTGAGCGTCGTGGGTTTCAGAGACACCCAGGTAAAGCATCCTGTCAAACCTTCATAACAAACAGATTAGCTATAATATGCGTCGAAGAATAATACATACCTCCCAGGGCGTAATAGTGCAGGATCCAACAGGTCCGGTCTGTTGGTGGCGCCTATCACGAATACATCCATAGCCCCCACACTCATTCCATCCAGTTCAGCCAACAGCTGGCTCACGATACGATCCATAACCCCACCAGAATCACCTTGATTTCCTCTCTTCGGAGCAATTGAATCCAGCTCATCGAAGAAGATGACACACGGCTTGGCATCCCTTGCCCTCTGGAAAATCCTTCGAACATTGGCCTCGGATTCACCAATGTACATGTTGAGTAATTCCGGGCCCTTGACCGAGAAAAAGTTTAACGAGCACGACGTTGCAACTGCTTTCGCAAGCAGAGTTTTTCCAGTTCCAGGAGGGCCATATAGCAAAACACCTATAAAAAAGTAAAAGTCAATACGAGGACAAGTTCCAATAGATTCAAAGAACCTGATCTCTTCTTCAGCCCACCCTCAAACAGCTCAGGATGATCTAGCGGTAGTTGCACCGTGTCGAGGATCTCATGCTTCACTGAGCTCAACCCTCCGACGTCCTCCCAAAGGACCTTTGGAATACTCGGAGCACCTATGCTTTGAGTCAAGGTTCTCCTTTCCTTGAGCAAAGCAGTATCAAACTGCCTGGTAGACATAACCAGCTGAGTTACCAGCTGATCCGTGTCAGAGCTACGTCTGATTAACCGGGAGCAGTGTTTGATTACAACATTCGCTCACTCTAACACCGCACAAAGCCTCGTCTTGTAAACCAGATTAGCGAGATCCGAAGCAACGAAAGCTGCGGTCTGTTTGGCCAACGCAGCCATGGACACGTCCGAAGCAAGAAGGCCGCCTTGACTCTCCACTTGCTCCAAGAGCAGATAGAAACGCTCCTCCTCACTTAACGCCTAAGCCCCGGATGTGAGAAAACAAAGAATGCCGTTACCTCCAAGGGTCCTACCTTGATCTCTATCTCGTTGCTAAATGAAACGCCTTCAGGTATTTTCCCCAGTTCCACTATTCCAAGGAGAATACACTGTTTCCCTTCATCCTTGTTTGCCTTGTCAACAGACTGCTGAATTGTCTGGAAGAGGGACCCTATGATACAGTTAGACAGATGGAAGACATCCGGGTGGTAGAGCGAACCTTCTTTGCCATCCGCGGTGGATGACGAATGGCTCAATGCATCAACATGACGAAGTACAATCAAACACGGTGAACAAGATGTGGCGCTCGTCACTTGCTCTTGCAACAAAGTCTCGGTTTTGGTGGTTGTATCCGACAGAACGTCGAAACAGTTGATCTACCGAGCTGTCTTCCAACCAACGCTGATGGGCATATGTGACTGCTCACCTCCACGAGATGGATCCGAAGATGGCGGGCGATCCGCATCGCTGCAGAAAATTTACCCGTTCCCCTTGATCCTGTGAGAAAAACCGTGGTCCGCACGCCTAAGCTCGCTGCTTCGTCGAGCGACATAGCGTTCGACAACTGAGAGATCTGGCGAGAGATTCCGAACGCTGGAGGTAAGATCGCCTGCGAACGGCCTGAATGGACGAGTTAATCCAAGAAGCCAACAGAGAAAAATGAAACCCAACGAAGGGCATGATAATCATATATGTCGGGGACTCTGACATGCTCAACGCCAACTTGGACGATTTTTGTCACGTTGGCATCGACAAAGCAGCCGACATCGGATAGGAACGGCCGCCCATGCGCTTGCACAGCGGTGGATTCATGTTCCACATTCCGGACAACAAAGTAGATCGGCACGGCCGAGAAATCGCACGCGACATTACTTTTGAAATCTTGTGGGCGCAGGATGTGGTGAGGATCTAGCGAATGATCAACATTGACGCATAAAGGGATGATATCCCCGCTTTTAACCAAACGTTTCGACAAGCCAAAGTATTTGCGTAGAGCGTCGACAAGCAGTGGTTCATGACGGCGATGAATTGAAAAGGGGGAAGCTACTCTTGCCAACTCAATGCTCCGCGCAGCTGGAATACCAGGATCTCGAGCCCCATAAGGGGAGACACGGACCACAATTTTCCCACAGCTGTCCGGACACAGGTTGTGGAGAAGGGTGGGAGATAGAATAGCGGATTGTCCGCATGAGTTGACGAAGGCCTCATCAAGGGCGCCAACGCGCACTAACCGGAACGCCGAAGAGTTGATTGGCGAGGCCAGAACCTAATTTTCAGGTTAGATTCGCGCGTGGAAACAAGCGAACGAAAAGACTTGCCCAATCACCGTTAAGCGCCCCAAGAGGACGCAAGCTACTTGTACAAACGTAGACGGTGAATTGATCTTGGTCAAAGTCGATGGGAGAATGTAGGGCTTCAACAGAGAATACAGCCTCTGAAAGCGGAACTACAATAATATGAGCAGGATGTACTCCAAACTTGTTGAATGCTTACTGGCATCGCTTGCTTGGGACAGGGGTTCAGGGGAAGACAGTACAGCAGAGACAAGGAACGATTCGTTGATTTCCAAATTTTGGTCAGTAGCGGGGCAGTCGGCCTTTTCTACGCCCCGCTCGTCAGATAAGGTTACGATGAATTGTGTCAGACCCCGCTTGGCGATGCCTTGGTTGTAAGGCAACGCAAGGTTGACTGTGTACCAAAAGAGTGATGAAACGCGCTGGATCGAAGATCCGCGTGAAGAGAAGACGTTTGAAGGGATGGAGACTTGCTCTCCATCGCGAATTACGATTTGGGAATCAAGGAACCAATTCTCGAACGCTGCTCCGTCAACAGAGGCCGCCAAGTAGGCGTCTTCGTGTTTCGCAGTTAAAATGACCTCCGTCAGGACAACATTTTCTGCAACAGATACGATGATAGATTTGGAGGATCCGTCTGAACTCTGGAAAGGTCGAAATATGGATGGATAAGCAAGCAACCAAGCAGCCGGGATGGAGACCTCCGACACCTTCGCTGCGATAAATGACAAGAACTAAAGCGCGAAGGAACACGTACAGTCGGATGACAAACGGCCCAGCAAGTTAGAGCACTGGCATGATTGGAAGTTGATTTGGCTTGGTATAGATGTTTCGATTTTATGGACACAATCTTGCGTGGTTCACCCGACAAACAAAGTGTATCCCAGATATCTTGGGAGACAAGAAGGGTATCCTCGTCTGCAGTTGCGACAGTACTCTGGACCGAAAAGGTGGCTTCCGCTGTTGGAACATGACGGAAGAAGAAACTCATAGTTCAATGTGGATTTCGCACCGATTTCGTCAACCGATTTGAAAACAACCACGGGTTTCGGCATACCTGTCTGAGTTTGAACTAGTTAGGTAGAGGTGTGCTGGACGCCGTGACATGAGTCTTGTCTATGCTCCTGAATGCTCTAATTTGTCTTCACTGACGGGACCTTACATCGAACTGGACACGTCCCGTGTGGTGAAACCGAAGCCGTGCGAGGAATCCAACCGCTTTCCTTTCCTACTCTCCTATAAGCGCCTTTCACGACAGCGTCTACTAGTAGGATGCAAGTGAAGGCAGAAAACCTCGAATATGGGATAAATCTGGATGACCGCGGCTTGTCTAGCGAAATGCTGTTGGTTCACCAGCAATCCGTCTGGTCAATGTGCTCAAGCCTCTAGTCTCCTTGTCTCCGGGAAAAAAAATGTTACGAGCTACCGGGAAGTCTTTCATCCCAATGACCACATCTATGCAAGTCGAAAATCTTAAGAAAAAAGTCAAACAAAGGGTCGTTTATCAGGCGAACTGCTGGAAGGCTCTCAGGCTGTCGGTGCGCTCAATCAGAGGTGCTCAATTCGCCCATCGATTCATGAGCTTCAAACCGCAGTGAGTATCGTCTGTTCCATGACCGCACTGACCATGGAGCGATCGAACTATCCATTGTCAACGCCACGCCATTTTCTTCGAGTACGTCCACAAGGAAATCTAAGAGGCTACCGTCGCCGAAAGAGGTCAGGGTTACGGGCGAGAACAATGAGCGAAGACGGGGTCACAGCTCGTGAACAACAAGGCAAGTACTGTCACAAACGACCGAAGTCAGCATCAGCGAACTCACCGGCCACTGTGGGTTCATCGTGGGCAGTGACTGATGACCATGATCGATTAATCTGGCAGCAGAAATCGTTCAGGTGGCGGTAAAATACTATGGACTGATTCGAAACGCACGGGGAGCCACTGCATGTTATCAATGTACGTCATTTATGATGAGCAAGTAGTGCACTATGCGCTCAGAGCGACTCCGCGGGCGCCTTGATCCTTGATTGCGACCTCGTAGAATAGGAACTTGCTTCCCGAGCACTCGCCAAAGCTCCGGAAGATACTCTATCACTTTCAAGCTCTACGTTTTCTTCTCCGCCTTGCTTTGGGGTTATTCCTCAACAATGACCCGGGCCCGCTCCTTCGTCTTCCTGCTAACGGTCATAAAAGCGCCTAGGAAATACTCTCCGGTTCGCCACCCTAGTGGTAATCTATTTATTCCCATTTCTCGTCGCTTTCGACAAGTGGACGTAGTAGGTGGTACGTATACATTGTATTATATGAAAAGGAATGGGAAGAGCGAAATATCGTGACGTAGTTCCAGGAAGAGGATCGGGCTGCTAGTACCACATAAATAATATAAAAGACGAAGGGAAATCCAAATCCAAAGCTAGATAACCGTGTTCCAACGCAACGTCTATCATGCCATCATGCGCGACTACTACCCTCGCCGTGATCCTCGCATGTCCTGTCGACCGTCTGAATCTCCTCTCCCTCATCCACAGGCTGCTCCAGGGCCGCGTCACGGTTCGCCCCGTCCGCGAACACGATCACGCTCCTAACGCAGACACCACCACTCCCCGATGACAAGCCAAATGCGATGTCAAGGTCGCTACCACGTCTGCCTTGCAGATTGCGTGCATAAAGGGCTCGCAGATTCAAGATGAATCGGGGGGCGAGCGTGTACTGAAGCACACATGCCATTACAGTTAGTAGTGTCCACCATCCACCCGTGGGTATGATAGTTGCTTCAGCTAGGATGTTGACAAGTGACGCGAGCAGGATACTGTTTATAAATGATTATCGTCAGTGGTACAGAAACCTGGGGAGGGAAAAAAAGTGTTGGCGTACAGGACGAAGTAGACCATGCCTTCCCTCACAAGAAGCTTCATGTAATGGTTCGGGCCGAAATGCCCTGTCGCACTGTACATGTGAAGTGCTTCCCTGATAAATTGGGCAAGGACGAGGAGACACATCAGTGCACCGAGAAGAATCTCCACTGAATTTAAAATCTCGGACAAATCGAAGTTAGGATTTTTCGCTGCACAAAACGAGAAATTTAGCACTTGAACAGTCTCTGTGTAGTTGACATGACAGCAGGTGTCTCGTTATATGGCATGCACGATGATAAGCAACATTACACACACCTGTGGCCTCACTCCGAATGCTGCTCCACACGCTCCAAACGATATAGAGTATCATGGCAAGGATGTACAACGTGAGGAGAACACCAAGGATGAACCTGGATTGTTTGTACACTGCCCACACGCGAAGGATCATTGACACTGTTACTGCCTGAGATTTGTCTTGGAAAAGCGAAGTCAAATCTCACAATCTGCAGCACCAATAAAAATCACGAAAGTCCATACAAATGAAATATTTAATATTTCGCCTAGGAAGTGTTCGTGAGTAGAGTCACGATGGACACGGAGAGAATGAATGTACTGACAGCTATTCAATGGCATCAATCATTGTTGATCAGGACAAGATAATGGATTAGATGACACGTACACCTAACACTAGTTAAATGGCACATTCATCAGGAGGATGGGAAATCACCTTTTTAGGGCCCGGTATGAATGAACTCCCCACTTTACACTGAGTCGGCTCATTAAGCATAGAATTCGATAGTTTGAACATACCAAGAGATATAGACGTACTAAATCAATCAGAGAACAACTGATATTCGGAGGAGCAGAGACATACATGACAGTGTATAGGCCAAAATAACGTACCTGGTATTGATAATAATGAGCCCTAGTGAAACAGAGACAATACATAGATGCTCACAAGAACAAATAATGTGGACACCTTTGTCCATGGCTTTTTCTACGGCCACGTCAGGATATATGAAGCGTCTTACAAATGTGTCCACTAACCCATATGTATTCGACCTGTGGAAATCATGAACCGGTGAGATACTCGTATAACCCACACGCCGCAACACATACCTCATCGGAGAATGTGAGGACTGAAAGTATCAAAGTTTGTTGGAGTCCATCACAAAGAGACGTGAATTACCTACTGTAATCATATCCGACAGCAGTAAGAATTGCAACTGGAGAGAAAAATGGTGAGTCAAATGGATGGATTCAAAGAGTGCTGAACACGAGATCAATGAACATACGAGTAACATAGTTGTGTATTTTGATGGACGCGACAGCGGATTGCAGAGCCAAAGCGGAAGCCATGAAGTCAGTATGGAAGTACGCTGAAAGGCAGTGGCGTTTGTGGATGAGAAGGTGGTGCTTTGACAAACGGATACTACAGGGAACGACACATATAAGCCAACGCCGGCAAGGTAGTAAGAAACCGATTCGAGGCTAGCCCCATCGAGGGCATGATCGGAATTGTGTTGAATTTGCCACGTGAGCCGGAGTCTCGGACTGTCATCTCGACGGGAAGATGAGAGTTCGTTAGAGCGCCTGCCACGAGAGACGACATACTTTGGATATTGATGCAATATTTGAAGTGGCGTGGTAATGTTATACATGCGTTCTGTGACAAAAATCCTACGTCCACGGTGACTTGGAATGAGCGCTACCCGTGATGTTGAACGTAAATAGACAGTACACCCCACACGTGCAGCCCGTTTGCTGCAACAAAGAAAATATTGTAATATTTCCACGGAAATGATTAAAACCGGCATCAGCGAGCTCACCGGCAGTTGTAGGCAGTGACTGGTGGTGATTAATCTGGCAGCAGGAATCACTCGGGAGGCAGTAAACTTTGAACCGAAATTCGAGACGCACGAAGAACCACTCCATATCATCAAGGAGCATCATTTTGTGATGGGCAGATAGTGCGCCATGTGCTAGGGGTCGACTCAGAATGGCTCCGCTGAGAACGCGAAGTGCGAGACTCGGAGGTAGGTGTCATGCAAGCCTTGACCAGAGGGCAAGGAGGTGGAAAAGTCGATTTTCTATGGCTTCCGAGTCGAATCGCCGGAACCCGCCTGTAGTACCACATGTAGACAGGCTTTGATGCTGGCGTCGGTGAACTGCATCAATCTCGTGTCGAAACATCACTTGGTTGAAGTTGGCTCGCAGTTTCACCGGCTATAAATAACCAAGCGATCAATTCGAAGCGTTTGGGGTGATAATTGAGGCTGCCGGTGTCAGCCTTGATGATGCATGATGGCGAGTACGAGTTGTAGACATGTTCAAGTTGGGTATCCCGGGCCGAAAGGCAAGTTCACACGCTTCTTTGTCTTCAGGTGCTAGTGCGACCCTGACATGAGGCCCTGAGATCCAGCAGATAAGATAGTACTTTCTGACGCTATCCTATCGGTGCTTGACTCGTTCAGTTCCCTTTCACTCCCACACCTCCCTGGGCTGACTTCCGCCAATCTATGCAATAACACCCTCCAGTCCACTAGTGATATCGATTCAGTGGATTATTACATGGCGCAGGGCCAGAGTGATTTAAAACACTGATGTGTGAATCAGTGGTGAAACTCGAAAGTAATTGTCTAGTGACGCAAACACTGAACTTCAGCGATTCTACCACTTCCCACAGTGGCACATCATCGATTCATCAAGGAACATCATCACTTGACTGAAGTTGGTTCGCAGTTTCATCGGTTATGAATAACCGAGCCATCAATTCGAAGCGTTTGGGGGCGATACATGATATTGGGGTGATATTGAGGCTGCCAGTGACTTGATGGCGGATAACGAGTTGTTGTAGAATCAAATGGCTGAATTCATGGAACTAGCACTGGCGGAAGGTCGACCAGTCGTGTGAACACTTCATTTTTCCTTTAGTAGTCCTAGTCAAACCTAACCATACCTTGAATCAGACCTTCAGGTTTTATTTCGCTTGAACTTGACCACCAAACCGTACCAGTTGACCACTAGCGATTACTCAGTACTCCGGCACTCAGTCTGTAGCAGTCCAAAAGTGAACCCGATCCGAGTACTTTTGGGTTTAGAGTCCAGGCACGCACGATATAATACCATAAATAGTGTGCAAGTCATTCGTTTACACTCAGGCCAGAGCCAATGGTGATATACATACCCTCAGGGATGACAACCGTTTCATAACCTCTCAGGTATTCTGCGCTGGAAAAGCATACGGTTCGCTGTTCCTCGTCAACGAATACGCAAGTCTAGTACACAGCACCGGCCACATTCCATGGCGTCCCCGGCATCAGCTCTTGCGCATTGCTTGTCATCAACAGACCCACTATGTCCGTGTCAGTCACACTAGTTTTAGTTTGACCACCACAAGACGACGCACCAATCAACCCAAAGAGCCCCAAAACGCTTCCAAACACCTCGACAACGAGCACCTTGACGAACAAGGACGGATCAGCAGCATCTGCAAGTGCAGCAGTACTCCCTGCGATGCCGACTGTGAGACCACAAAAGAGGTTGCACGCCCCAACGGTCAACCCCCCGAAAAAGAGGGCGAAACCGGTGTAATAGTTTTCCCGGGTGTAGAGCGCGGGTTCGGGTACGGCCTGGAGTTTGGCAGAATAGACGATACCAAGGATCTGTGCGTCGTGTCGTGTCAGGTTACGCGAGAGTGAACGAGGGGTGAACACACGACACCGTAAATGGCGACGACTTCACAAAAGATGATGCTAGGCGGGACGGGGCGTTAGTGATAAAAGGAACGACGTAGAAGACACACCTAATGAGGTTTTTCGTGCCGATACGCGGTGTACGGACACCCCCACCGAGAATCGAGGATCCGGTAAGAAAGATGCCCCTACAAGCGGGATGAGACCGGCCAGCGTCAAAGGTGTGGGTACGCACCATCCAGCTCCAAGGACACTGAGACCGATGCAAAGACCAATTCCGAGGGATCCCCAGACAAAGGGACTGGTTTCTTCGAGGAAACGACCGACGTTGAATGCTTCGCCAGAGCCTGCGGAATGTCAGCGACGGCATATGAAGCTGGACACTGAATAAACCTGTGAATAAAAGGTAGAGGGCAATGACGGCGGCGAGAAAACAAGGGAAACCGAAGGTGTAGTAAGTGGTGGAGTAGCCCATGGTGGTCGACGGCAAAGACGTTGGGTTTGACAAGTGGCTGTGTTAAGTCTAGCTTAGTCTACCCACTACATTACTTAGTCTAGATCTCAGCAACAAGTCGTCGTGATTCAGTCCGATGGTCGCCTGCCGAGTCGCAAAGATAATCATGTATGAATTACTGCTCACTTCCCCCACGCCATACCACAAACTGCGCGTACAAACACTTAGCACACACCGCTGCATCGCATCGCATCCGTTTTAGTCATCCCAGCCAAATTTCGACTGGATTCCCGCCCGCGCCATTGACCTGTGCAACCTGCTGAAAATCGAGACCGATCTCCTCGGCGCGATCCCAGAGCAATCGTTCATCTGGGTGTCGTTCCTTGTAACCCATGAGAACCTTTGGTATCCTTCCCCCGTGTCTGTACTTGTTTTGATGGACGAGCCGCGACAGCGTTCCGACGAGAGCGGGAAAGGACGCCGTGTTGTAAGTGACATCTGCCATGCTGCGTTGTGGAAAGAGCGACATGTTGTCAGATGCGCTCCATGTGGTGAAACCAGCACGACGAGAACGCCACATACACGATGACGTCCAGCCCTGCCTCTAATTGATTTTGAACTTGCGAGGGAAGTTGATCGTGTTCCCAGTCCAGGACGGCTGCTTGGGGGGTGCATTTATCCGCGAGGGCCTTATTGGAGGTGACGTTTTCTTGGAGAATGGGTATCGCAGAGGCTTGGGGTACAATTGAGTGAGATCAGAATCGGGTCGGGCGAGTACGTACGTAGATCTGTAGTTACGATGGACCCGGGCTGATCCGAGAGGTCCAGCGTCGAGCGCAAAATGGCGAGCGTGATGGCAACGATACCAGTGCCTGCACCTGTCAAGAGCTAGTTGTCAGTCGGCTGAAAAAAGAAAAGAGGCGACTGTTTGACCGCCTCGCAAGCGATACACTCTAGCTTACCTAACTCCAAGATATGTCGTGCGTCTGGGCTAAAGAGCGTTCCGCGTAGATCGGATAACCGCCGAGCCGCTCTCTCGTCTGCATCTTTTCCAGAGAAGAGATGCACGAGCCAAGAACTGAGTCCGATGCCGCTATCCCATATTTTCTATGGCTACCCCGTGAGCGTTGTCAAAACCGTGTCTACACATTCCAGATCGACAATCATGGGCTGTGCATACCTTGTCGAGGTCAAAGGAGGTCTGCTCGGTGATGTTGAACACGATCGGACGATCTTCGGTGGGTACGCGTAGTGAATACGATCGCGCGATCCGTTCTTGTTTCACTTTTGCTGCGTTCTTGGTCCCTGCGAAACCATGTCGACGCGGAAAGGCTATTGGCATCGACATGACTACAAACGGGTTGCGTCCAGTCGTGTCTATCTCGCCGAGCATGATAACATTATCATTTGACGTCGTTCCGCATGTCAAAATGAGCCGCCATGACAGATTATCCGCTGCATTTTTCCATGTGTCAAGGTATGGTGGTCTCGGTACAGGAATCTCTTTGTACATGGTGGTCGTGCGCCAAGAGGTGAGTTTGATTGACTTGGTGATTACGGGCGAGGCGGGGGTTGGTGTGTGAAGAGACCAAGCATAGTAGATATCGATTGAGTCCTCGAGGTATTCCGTTCGAAGATCATTGGATATCTGGGGCATTATTAGGATAGGTTCATTGGGTGTCGTATTGGCCTGTAATGGCGGCGGACGAAGGAACGAAAGGTAGTAAAACATGATGGTGGTACGAGGTAATACTTGATTTGGTAAGGCGAGCCGCTTCGGCAAATGGGCCGTGTGTACACGGTTATGCTCTGGACCACATCTTGCCGACATTCTTTCCGCGCCTTCAGTCCATGGCTCGGGCACATACACAGTCGTACTTTTGTCCAGACGTCGCGAAATTTGTTTCCTAGGATCTCTAGACAAGTATCAGGAAAGGCAATGGATGCTGCCCCGCGTCCAAGCGCAACAGACCATGTTCGAGCGTTTTGTGAACGCGTCAGTCGACCTCCAATACGGAAACAAATTGCGGTACGAGCTCCCGTTTCGTTCGCGTATTCTATCTCACCTTGTTTTGCTATGCAGTTCTTTGTGCTAGGGTCTTGGGTTGCGTTCGAATTGGCCGCGGAGCAGACACAGCTCGAGAACGATCATTGGTCCAAAGAAGTCAAGAAATTTATGAGCCTCTGGACTTTCCGAGAACCCTCTCCCGAAGAGATTAGAAAAGCAAAGGCCCGGGCAAAAGTCTCCGTACGTGGAACGTCCATCACACAACCCACGAAACTCATCCTTGCTGCGGACAGCATTTTCTCAAGTATCTTGAATCGGTCAAAGAAGAGATCGCTCAGTGGCCCATCGCGCTCCAAAACGTTTCATTAACTTTATCTGCGTTTGCTGGTTCATTCTTCTTCGACGCCAGCGATGGCAGGCGACTTTGCTGGTCGATCTGTGCATTCAACACTGCCATTTTTCTCATGTGGAAAATACCCCATCTCAGCGCATTCATGCACAGATCATTCACGCATGATCCACTTTCCGGAAAGTCTTATACACTTCTTACAAGCATGTTCAGGTCAGTGTTCGTTGTATGAAGTATGCTTGCCTTGATTTAATGTTTTCGCCACAGTCACAAGAGTTTTCTCCACCTTGTTGCCAATTCCATGGCCTTGGCAAGCTTTGGCAAGTGCTCTAATACTGCTCGGTTCTGAGTATCAATCATAACTGATCCTTTGGCGGTAGGTGCTGCTGCGACGCACTACATGTGTGTTGCCCCCTCGCGTGAACCAGACATAAGTGGCCAGTGGCAGTTCCTTGCATTTTTCATTTCTGGTATGATTTGTATCGTTACCATATTTTCATTCTCATCCACCTGTCCACCAGCCGGACTATTCTCTGGGCTAGTTAGCCACAGCATTTCCGCCAAAGTGCTTTATCCCAGACTCCTGTCGCAGCTGTCGAAACAGGCTGTCGTCAGGTCGTCCCCAGCGGCGTCGGCTCTTGTTGGCGAGGCAGTGCAGGAGGCACCGAGGAAAATCCTGCCTTCATTGGGGGCATCCGGTGCCATTTATGCCGCTGTCACTTTTACCGCACTGGCTTTCCCAGATGCTCAGGTCCAACCGATTTTTGTGCCTATCAGTGTTTCAATCACCACGGGTGTCGGTGCACTGGTGTTGGCGGACGTCATTGGCGTCGTTCGTGGATGGGCGTAAGTTTTCCGATCTCACGACGTGGAGGGTTACTCATGGCCGTACGATAGTGTGTTTGACCATTACGCACACCTTGGAGGGGCAGCTTTCGGCGTGTTCTACTATGCGTACGGAGATGAGATTTGGACTTTCCTGAAAAGGCTGTATCGTAAGGTCACTGCCCCTCACCAAACCGAAATTCGAACAGGGTGAGAGCAGACTCCATAGACACCAGGATTTGCTAGACGTATCACTCACCACTCATTCTTTGGATGGCACGCTGAGACCGACTTGTAAATTCGAAGCTACTAATACACACGATCTGAAACTATCAATACACGAACTCGCACACAATTCTCTCGGTGCTACTTCAAATCCTAACCTTTTTTGACAACGAGGCGCTCACTCAATAGTGATGCGCTTGGGTTGCTGCTGCCGCGCTTTGGGGAATGTCACGTTGAGCAAACCGTGCTCCATTTTGGCTTTGACGTCCTCCGGCTACGGCACCCTCGTTAGCCAAGTAACGCTAACGAATAAGAAAACCCTGACCTTGGTTCCCTGGGGCAGCATCAGGGTGCGAGAGAATTTGCCCCAGGAACGCTCGCGGACAGTGTAACCGCGTTCGTCCCTCTCCTGTATGGCGCTGGATTCGCCGGAGACGATGAGACGGTCCTGGTTGACGTCAACGTTGACTTGCTCGGGCTTGACGCCAGGCAAGTCGAATGTTGCAGTCACCGTGCTGTTCTCCGCGTTCTCGTGGACGTCCATCCTGCGTTGGCTGACATCAGCCTTGGCGTGCAGAGAGAGATGGGGGCTATCGAGGGCGTACCTAGGCTTGAAGATGTCGCGGGTCTCGCTGGAGCTGGGACCGGTGGTAGGGCGATAAAAGCGGGTGGAGAAGGCATCGTCAAAGAGACGATCAAACTCGGAAAATGGATCGTAGTGGAAACGCATCACAGACATGGTAAGTGGCTGGTGGTGTGGTACTAGCTCTCGGAGATGATGGTGGTGGTCGATGTCGAGGCACAACGGGGTACTGACAGAGGAGTGGGGCTTATATACCCATGCCCCCTGGGTGACGTCGACGAACTCCTGAGCGCATTGCGGTCCAGCCATTCGTGGAAATGGTACGCCTGTCCAATTCGATCATCGCCCCTGTCCATTATTCAGTTGCCGGCTCCCCGACAGAACAAACCGGTTATCCTGCCGCTGGTGTATACTACAGGAGGTATGACTCGTTCGTCAAAGAACCCCAATGCGGCACTCTGGTTCAAGCATTGAAACGTTGATGGGTCACCCTCATTGGGTGCTGACCGACCGGCGCAGACAACATTTCTTCTCGTTTATTACACGTGGAAATCATAAGCACTGACCGATTCAGATCCAGATAATAGGTGAGCCCTTGTTGACGTCCTCAAGCGGCGTGATCTTTACTAAACATGCCAAACCAAGTGATGAAGACGCAGGTTCAGGTTTTCGGTCAAGGACCCAAGGTACAGAACATTTAAATAATCAAGAAACTTTACAATGCCGGTTCCCCAGCAAACCAAGATGGCAAGCTTTGGCACATCTGATAACGAATCACAAAACGGCAAGCATGTTTTCGGAGGTGAGGTCAACTGAATACGATGAAGGGATCAGTCATGAATGTGTATCAGGTTTTGCAGGAGCACGCTCACCTGCACATTTTTTGCGCTAGATGAGCAAGGTGTCGAGTCCCCTGGTCCCGATGTCGCGCTGCCCCATTCCGGAGTCAAGGAGCCTGCGCTTGTCATCAGGGCCCGAGTATGGGGGAGCACGCTTGTCATCAGGACCCGAGTATGGAGGAGCACGCTTGTCGTCAGGCCCCGAGTATGGGGGAGCACGCTTGTCGTCAGGCCCCGAGTATGGAGGAGCACGCTTGTCGTCAGGCCCCGAGTATGGAGGAGCACGCTTGTCGTCAGGCCCCGAGTATGGGGGAGCACGCTTGTCGTCAGGCCCCGAGTATGGGGGAGCACGCTTGTCGTCAGGCCCCGAGTATGGGGGAGCACGCTTGTCGTCAGGGCCCGAGTACGGGGGAGCACGCTTGTCGTCAAGGCCCGTCATAGGGTGCCCACGAACACGGACATATTCACTACACTCAGTAGTGCCGGGGTGACCGTGACAAGGTGGTCTGCCGAGCTGGTCCGTGTCGGTCTTTGGGACGGAACGCGCAACGACCTCGCTGCGGACAGTAACGTCCGGGATGACCGCCGCTGTAGCCATGCCGAAGAGGATGAAAGCAATGAAAGACTTGGTGAATTGCATGGCGAATGAAGGTGTGTGGTTGATGTCAATAAGTGGGTACGAATTGGACGCTTTTTATATGTTGCAATCAGCCGTTGAGAAGCCCATTCTGGGTGATCCATCGAGGCTGTAGTAATCCACCAGGGATCAAACACCGACGGTAACGGGCGAAAAAAAAAACATCGACACCTGTAAGTACCCCTGTTTCGAAAATTTCAAGCTAGAGACCACGTCTGGCGCTTAGCTTGAACGGCGCGCTGGGTTGAATGTGCTCTCAGTGGGGGCCCTGGGGAGATAACTGAAGCGAACCATCCGATGATCCGACGCTTCAAACTGACCCCTAATGACTCAGGGGTGACCCGTCGTCACCAGTCTACACATCACGGCGCAGAAATCTCAAGCACGGTGGCAGTACTGCAACATGTAAAACTCGGGTGCTCACATGAATTTAGTTTGTGCGCCCCTTGTCCATATGATCTTCGGCCGATTTGTATTTGTCGCTGACTGCGACGAAGTGTCTGTGACTCGGACACGGGAACATACATGCCTAGCCACAACCCAGCTCTTCGCTGTCTCAACTTCAGCATACTTGCTTCCATCGGCCGATCCATACAGACCGTACCAGACTTGAATTCGTGGAGGAACCTTCACACTTCCACTTGCATATACGAAGAGTGAGAATTGTACTCCCTAACACACATCACAGTATCATCCCCGGCATCTTCATTGCATTTCAAGTTCCTAGCTCGCGCAGATGATCGAACGCTTCGAATACGTGTGTCCATGCACTTCCAGGAACCTTTGTCTTTGATAGAGACAAATCATGTCGAGCTTCTTCACGTCTATCCGATAGATTTCGAGCCTGGTATAGGTCCTGTCAGTGCATCAATCATTATTCCAAGTCATTTAAATGTTTCGTCGCTTACTACCGGTTGGAATGCAATATGTGAAATATCAATCAGACTATCCTAGAATATGCAATAGTACTATCATGGGCCAGGTACATCTTGACATCGCACCTCATGTGCGGTGTGGTCGCACAGCGGAAGACTGCATCAGAACGACTTTTCAGACTCTCAGACACCCTGGACTGTTGACTGAACTTGGACGTCCCAATCCTCCTCCGATGTTTCAGGCATCTTATTCATCTACGCTCTCTAGTTCTTGACATGCATAGCATATATCTGGTGGAATATCTAACTCCGGCTGTGCTTTCTTGACCCGGATTCTGTCTGTCATCCAACCCTGACTCCAGGTTTCGAGAGCTGAAACGATACTCGGGAGACGAATATATTGTTGGGTTGGGCAAGAATGAACACCCAGGATGGTTGTAACGGTTTGACTTGGAGGCGATGGGTGATGGTGCCGGTACGGCGGTAACCAGTGGCATGAGCAATTCAAGACATGCACATGGAAAACCCAATGGAATAACTATTCTCTAATGCATATCATATCACCGTCGCTGTAGACGACTCGATCTAGGGCAAACACTGTCCACGCTGAGGAAGACAAAGAGCAACGAATTACCTGGCGAGACGCAAGTAGATGGAAGTGCGTGGCTGCTGCAGTGAATGTGGGTGACAGGCTCGCTTCATCTTAGACCGAGTTTCATCCATCGCACATGAATATTCATGATAGCCGATCGATCCTGAAGGTAAACGGTTATCCACTGTCCCCGGGAGATATAGTCTTCACCAACGGTAAGTACGAAGACGAGACACGCATGGTCACTCAGGTTTGGCTGATAAGTACAGAACATCTAATCAATAAATTTATGCAGAAAACCGTTGGTTGCTCAGCAATCGAAAATCGCAGTGCACATCCAAAAACGAATGACAAAACGTAAGCATGTACGTTGAGCTGCGGTCAACTGAATGTAACGAAAGAGATGTGTCAGTTCATACAAAAGTTTTGCAAGCAGACGCTCACCTATGCATCGGTTTAAAGAGAAACGGGTTAGATCATCTCGTCTTCGCCATTCTCATCATCGTGCCGCTCTATCTCGGGCTCGAGAACCGCGCGAGCATGGTGGTGGTGGTGGTGATGGTGGTGCTCCTTTTCGGGCTCGGACCTGCGGACAACGACCTCATCCTCCATCTCCTCTGCGATCCCGCGCGCGGCATTGTGATGGTGGTCTTGGTCGTGATGCTTTTTGTCGGGCTCGGGGTCGGAGCGGGTAACGACTCTAGTATCCACCTTCTCTTCTGCAAGATCACGCTGGTGGGGTTGGGCATGATGGGGACCCGCGTGATGAGGACCTTTGTGATGGGGCCCCTTGTGGTGTGGCCCCTTGTGATGCGGACCCGGGTGCTCTGCACGAACGGAAAGTTCATCGATTCCAACATCACGCTGTTGGTGGGCGTGGGCGTGATGAGGGCCCTTGTGATGAGGGCCTTTGTGATGAGGGCCCTTGTGATGCGGACCCGGGTGCTCTGCACGAACGGAAAGTTCACCGATTCCAACATCACGCTGTTGGTGGGCGTGGGCGTGATGAGGGCCCTTGTGATGAGGGCCTTTGTGATGAGGGCCCTTGTGATGAGGACCCTTGTGCTCTGCACGAACGGAGAGATCCTCGTCGGCAACGTCGCGCTGTTGGTGGGGCCGGGGGTGATGAGGGCCGTTGTGATGAGGACCCTTGTGATGCGGGCCCTTGTGATGCGGGCCCTTGTGCTCTGCACGATCAGCCAGCTCGTCGTGGTAAGAACCGATGGAATTGTCGCCGCGGGCCGCGACGTCTGGGATAACCGCTGCCGTGACAATGCTGAAGAAGATGAAAGCGATGAAAGACTTGGAAAAATGCATAATTAATGAAGGTGGGTAGTTGAATGGGAATGAGGGAGCCGGCTCCTGGTGTGTTCCTCTGTGAATTGAACATTTTATACGCTTCAAGTGGCAGCTGTCAGAATCAAGACGACTTTTCTGGCTGGATCATACAATCAACTATCTGCTAGTGACCATCAAACACCCAGATTTATTCGATTGCCGATCCGATAAATGTCTGGAATGCTTGTGACGTGTCCGAAATGTTACTAGTGGTCATCCAGACGACACACAAGTAAACCGAGTTTTGATTTGCATTGGGAAGTGCATAAAACGGATAGTTTTGATGCTTCCAAGGCTGGTAGAGGTACATGTCATGCCCGTAGCTTGGGATACATGGAGACATCTGCAATGAAACAGCGACTGAGTACTGAGTACTGATCGTTCGTTCGTTCGAAAGGTACTTGAACTTTCATGTATATGACTAAGCGAGTGGTAATTCAGCGCGGATCTTCCAGATTAGGAAATTCCGGTTTTGCCTCCGAGTCCGCCAATTCCATTATTTCTTCTTCTTCTGTAAATTGAATGGTTCGTGCTTCCTATGCACTCGTAGAGACTTGTGGCAGATACGTATAGTTTCCTGCTATATATTTTTAGCTCCGCAAAGACCTATAGTCATCATGGACTGGGAGTTCAAGTCGTCCGAGTCGGCCCGACAAGCGTATCAAATCGCTCCACGGAGACTTGTGAAACTGCTATTCTTTCCCGCATCAATCAGTCCCATCCAAACTTAAAGCAACCATCAAAATCACCCAAGCAACATAATACAGCATCGTAGATGAAAAAGTCTCGTCATTGCCAGCGGAAGGGCTGCCCCTTTTATCCAGTGTTTACAGTATCGCGCCAGATAACCCCCCAGATTAGCTTGCATACATCGTCTCTCACGCAGTTTCAGCATCCTGCATGCGATTCCAACGCTCAAGACAGACGACTTATCTTAGTCACGGTACTTCAAGTGTTCGCCTTACCACGCACACATTTGGCGGCGTGTTTGATGTAGACAGTTCCGCTGCTTCCGCATCGCCCCAATTCCCTTCCGTAGGATGTCTGTTTATATCATTCATCATTTCAATTTTACTGTTGTGAACTCCTTTGACAGCAGACTCAACGAAATCTATGGTAACGGCTGTGATTTTCTGCCTATCACGGAAGAAGAATCAACGAGAGATCGATACCATCATTGTAGGGAGGCATGCACACCCGTTTATTTTCCGTAAACATTACATACGTCCGGGTTTCGCTGGACTCGCTGGACACGTGAAGGAGCGAGCTTTCTGATGTCTGGCAAAAGGCGGTCTTTCCAGTTCTTTGTTTTAGCCCGGGTGTCCCAGAATCAGACATATGTGCTAAAATACTTATGAGTAGTATGAGGGAAATAATTCCCGGCAACCTGGAATACTCCACTGTAAGCGGGCACAATCTGAGGCCGCGAGGCTCGAGCGAAAGACTAGAAATAATGTAAATACTATCTACAGTGAGTATGGTGAAGTAACGAGAGTGTGGTATAGCCTACCTCCAGTCGAGAACACGAGACTGGAGAAAGGTGTGAACGACGTGTCTGAACTTTAAGTAATGTCCAAATAAGGAAATGTAATGAGTGTACGAAAATATGTCTAATACGATGGGCTGATCTCCAACATCCACAACATGGTTACGACCGACGAGAGTTCCCTAAAGCACGAATTCAAGCTGAATATGATGAAGTCTATTTGTTTGGGGAGCTTCGAAGCGAGCAAGGTGAAACAGGAGTCTGTCTGTCAAGTTTCTAGGGATAGAAATTACCTAACTGTTCATGATCATGATCGAAATTTTTGGTAGGGACCCAAATTTAAGACTGCGAGGTCAATGAGAATATCTAGGGTGAGTGTCCAGCAAAGGGAGACTTACCGAATATGTCGACTCGAGATATGATATCCCTATTATGATCGCGCTTCTCACATCGAAGCACATCTTCGAGATCCGAGTCACTGGCCCGAGCAGGTAGTAGGTGGTATAAGATTTAATCCAGGAAAATGGTGTGAGAGCGAGAGACTCATCAGTAAAACAGCACAAATGAAACAAACAACAATTGAACGCTTTGCCGCTTACAGGCCCAGCAAGCACTCTGATTGGTGGGGAGCATACAAAGCAAGCCCTATGGTGGTATGATCGTAATAGGAACTGTGCTATTCCAAAAAAAAATTGTCCAAAGTCAACTTTTTCACCGGTTTGGGATACTGATGGACATGCATAGGTACTTGGATGGAATGGAAGCTTGATTCAAGTATACATCCTCGGCCCGTCACGCGTCACGTGCACAACTAGGAACTATCAAACGGAACCAAATCAACCACCCAAGCTAATCATTGCTCTCAGTGTTAGCTACGGGGGAACACGATATAAAGAAACTGAAATCATATAGTTCAATACGACGCCTATCATCTTACACACAAGAATCATGTTGTACATTGATCACCAGCAGCACAGGAAAGTTTGACTTATTCATTTGACACCACGACGTCAGCTCTTCAACGTCGCTCTAGTGGTGGTGGTGATGATTGTCAATAACATCATCTCCCTCCTTCTCTTCACCGTCGCGCTTGTGGTGGTGGTGGTGTTTGTCGGCCTTGGAGACAGAACGAACAGTAACCTCATCCTCCGCTTCTTCTTCAACATTACGCTGGTGGTGGTGGTGGTGGTGCTTGTCCGCCTTGCGCTGGTGGTGGTGGTGGTGATGCTTATCAGCGCTGGAAGAACGAGCGACGACTTCATCTTCCCCCTCCTCAACATCACGCTCATGGTGGTGGTGATGTTTGTCGGCCATGTGGTGGTGGTGATGCTTGTCGGCACTAGGAACAGAGCGAGCGACAACTTCGTCTTCCTCTGCCTCTTCTCCGTCGCGCTCGTGATGGTGGTGATGCTTGCGCTGCCAATGGTGGTGGTGGTGGTGGTGGTGGTGGTGCTTGTCAGCACTGGGGACAGAACGGCCGATGACTTCGTCTTCCCCTCCCTCCTCAACGTCGCGCGCATGGTGGTGGTGATGCTTGTCGGCACTAGGGACAGAGCGAGCGACAACCTCGTCTTCCTCCGCCTCTTCTCCGTCGCGCTCATGATGGTGGTGATGCTTGCGCTGCCAATGATGGTGGTGGTGGTGGTGGTGGTGGTGCTTGTCAGCACTGGGGACAGAACGGCCGATGACTTCATCTTCCCCTCCCTCCTCAACGTCGCGCTCATGATGATGGTGGTGGTGGTGGCGATGATGATGATGCTTGTCCGTCTCGGACGCAGAACGCGCAACCACCTCCGCCTCCTCTCCAATGTCGCGCTGGTGATGGTGATGGTGATCCTTGTGCCAGTCGGCGCGAACGGACATTTCTCCATGGTAAGCTTCAACTCCATTGTCTATCGCGTCGTTGCGGACAGCGACATTTGGCACGACCGATGCTGTGACAACGCCGAAGAAGATGAAAGCAACGAAAGACTTGGAAAAGCGCATGGTGAATAGAGCGATGTAAGCTGATGAGGATCGGAGAACAGAGGAAGCTCGCAGTTGAAGTCCCTGGTGTATTCCTCTCAGAATTCAGCGTTTTATACGTCTGAAGCAGCTGTCAGGAAGACCATTTGATCCATTTTCATGAAACAAAATGGTTCCAAATGCAACCCATAACGAGCGATGTCGAGTTGTTTTCGGTGAAAATACCTGCGATGCTGAACATTTAGACCTCAGCATGAGAGCCAGAAACCGAGTCCGCAGTAACCCATATTGCATACTGTGAAGCATCACCTACTAATAATGTCATCAGACACCGAAGGAACATGACAGGTACAAATACTGACGAGTGGAATGACAATGCTTGTAATGAAAATACCTGCGACATTAACCATCCGGATCATAGTAGGGAAACGAAGAGGTCGAGATTCAAAGACGCATATTTCGTATTGCACAAAACAGATGAAAAATATCGCCATTTGTACTCACTGGCACATTTCAACCGGATTTCTCCGTGTAATGTTCCCCAACCCAAATAGCGCGATCGGATACAGATGTATAATCTTAGTCGTGCCCTTGTGCGACGGCCTGTTTCGAACGATCTGGATTCTGGACTCGTACAGTCAAACGAACGTTCGAGTCTGAATTTGTAAAATACAATTCAGATTCAGCGCCGATCATGTGAACCAATTAGGATTTATGGCCGCTTCCGCCCACGCCGCAAATTCAACCACATCTTCGAGTCCTCGGTCGTCGTGTCCGTTATAGAAATATATCAGGCTTAAATTATCCCACCCTCGCGATGCCGATATGAAAACACGGGAGAGTTCCTACAGCCTTGAACATCGTGATCATCTGACTCGTTGAACCATGTTTTCCCATCCGCTTCATTGGTCACTGGCATGTATATATATATACCATGAGAGAGTAAAAACATTTGGCTAGACTTTTGAGAGAGTCGCAACCATCATGCGCCCGAGCAACGCGCGGCGATCATGAAACCTGGACTAGTTTGAGTCATCATATAATCATGATCACAGTCACAATATTGAATCTCGTCATTTGCTTCCGGTTGTAATGATCTAAATTCTTTATATCATGTGTTCTCTGTGATACTAGACGATGTGACAGTTGTGTTCACATAATTATCTACTTTCCACAAAATTCTAATACCTTGCATGCAATGTGAGCACCCACGATGACGCCCGACTGCCTAGGAAATTGAACATCTCCTTGCAACATAGTGACATACTTGACGTGAATAACTCCGGTGACCTCGTTTCGCGCTTTAAACATCTTATTCTCACACATCAGTGCAAATGTACCAGTGTGAACTCTGTGACAACTTCAGCTGACAAGTGGGACCTGGTGAAATTCACACTCACGCCTTCTGTTCCTAGTTTCTCTGTGGTTACCCGCTTGGAAGCGGCATATCATCATCCTCGTGAGCATCCCGTATATTTCCGTTTTTCGGGTTTCCTTCAGGGCTCGTGAAGGAACAAGTCTTCCGCATGAGCTCCTTTTGGAAACATATTCCACAACTTGTTATGTTCGATGAGACGGTGAGTGTGTCTGGGCGTCATGAAATTTATTATCTGGGTCGGCGCAAACATGGTGGAACAGGGGTCTGTCAAAGATTGTCATTGGCATATTTTCTAAGCATGAAATTTGTCTGGTCAATTGAAATTGGTGAAAATATATCCGCCTGAATTCAGCCACGAAGACAGAGAGCCAGGATGTGATTCACCGCGGCCCATCACATTCTTCAAACATGTTGTGATCGTGGTGTGAGTTGCCAGTGGCACGAGAATGAAGCCAATGAATGAATCGATGTCCTGCCCATTGTAGTGTGCCACCACAAGTAATGTTTGCGTCACGAGCGGGTTAGAATTGTGTGGAGTGACTATCATTACGAGGAATGACGGTCGATTACACCGGTGCTGGGGAGCTTGACGTGTACTCAAGTGTGATGGGACCTAACCGTTGGGCTGAAGCGAGTATAGTAAAACAGGAAGCCCGACCTCGTAAGGTTTGCCAAGGGCAAATTTTACAGGTCCGAATCGCTAGCACATGGCAGAAACTCTGATAGAGACCTAATACCAATCATAATGCACACATGTACTTGTCTTGTGGGGGCGGGGGATCTGAAAATGCATCTATCCGACTCACTTTGTCGGCAGTGACAGATGACGTTGGTACAAATTACAGGGGTCCGTCCATAGTGGTCATCGTGCTAGCAAAGCGCGACGGTGGCTCGGACAGTATGCCATCGACCTTCATTTCCTGATCCTGACGGTGAGACGGTACGTGATCTGCCTGTGCAAGTGGATGTCGGCCAGGTCTAGATACAACGGCCATTGTGGGATCAGAGCTCGATATGCGGATGAATCGAAGCAGTTGAGTATAGGCGACTTCTTTCTGGTCCCATTGACGAAGGAGTTGGACGGTAGGCCCATGAGTCAGATCTGGGACCTCTTCATGAGGAAAGGGTCAATGTCAGCGATCCTTGGTTTGGAGGGCTTATGAACTCACCGATCCCAGTCCTGTACTCCTCGGCCTCGCGCAGTTTGACTTCCTCTAGCTTGACCTCCTTTGAGCTTTTTGGTCTCCCCTTCCGTCGTATTGCGCGTTCTTCTCCAAGCTCGTTGTCGTGTCGGGTAAGCCACACGTCCCGAACAATGGCATGTAGCTCTTCGAGTGTGAGAACGCCATCGGGGGGTAATGCGTGGTAGAAAAAACCATACACATCCACTGGTGCAACATCAGCGCTATTATCGTCAAGAGGACGGATCAGCTGCTCGTCCTCTGCCCATGTGACTGACCTTGTGCAGCGTATTTTTTGGACCGCTTGATGGCTGCTTCTGCAAGTTTTGATTTTCGGAGGTGGGTGCGAGCGAGTTGGGAAGCTTTTCTGGAATCTGGGTGGAATACCTTTTCTTTTTTCTTGCCAGGCTTGGTTCCGGCCATGGCTCAAAGCGAGAGATGGAAGCGTGCGCCACAATCGATTGATATTTCGAGTTTCCTAACTGGGTGTTCGACTCTCACCATCGAAGCAAACTTGACCACTGGCAGTAAGCATTCAGATCTGTCCTTGGATCCGTTGAATATTCCAGCTGCTAGGCACTGGCGACAGACTCGGACGAATCAAGTCCTTTAAGCTTTCTGACATCGCACCTTTCTCGCACTAGTGCTCCGCTGGAGAGTAACCACTCGTGACGCATATCTTATAGAGGTCTTTGGCGCATTGGTATGCCCATCTCCCTCTTCTACTTGCCGACATTGAATCTTCATGATCTGCACTGGAGGGAGTTCTAGGTATCGAACTCTCGTCGACCGCGCGTTGCTGAAACCTTGCAAACTCCTGTTTGACCGTGCTAGTTTAGCCCAGCAAACAGATCTCAGATCACATTCGACACAGGTACGACCGAAAGTCGCCCTTCACCTCCAAGTAGAAATGACAATCGCGTCCAAAAACGAGTTTCCGGGCGACTCGTGACCCGTTGTTGTGGAACATCCCGGGCACCTGTCGTCTCGGTCCCAGATCGCCCTTATGGGATCCTCCGAATAGAGGTAGCATATGACTACCGGGCGCCGACCCCGCATGTTCTAAAACGGCAGGTAACGAAACTAACTGTGGAACATACCTTTTACAAAGGGAGATACCTAGAGATGACTTGTTTGGACTTGCGACTCCGAGAGGAAAGTTGGACGTGGATTCCGAGGTCTGGAAATATACGGAATGTTTATGGCCCCCTCACCCGATAACGATGGTATACCGTTCCTGCCATCACAGGCGGGTAACCACAGAGGAACAGAAAAGTGCAACCCATGACTGCGGGCTTCATCTAGTCTCTCATGTCATAGGAGTTCATGATGGTAAATTTGCAATGATGTTATGAGAACAAGATCATCGGCACTGTGTGGAGCCATCCGCAAACATGTTGCTAAATGTGTACGTGGCAGGGGAATGTTCAAATTCAAGCTTGCCGTCCGTCACGGTCGCCGTGGGTGCTCATGTCACATGAAAGGCGTTATAATTTTGTGAAGATGATGTCATAAGTATGATAAAGTATTCGGGCCGGAAGCAAGTGTCGAGAACCTTGAGATATGGGCCATGTCAATGTGATCCGGACTAACCCATGTTTCGTGATCGCCGCGTGTTACTGGGGTGTTTGATGGTTACAGCTGTCTGAGAGAAAAATGATAGTTTCTCAAGAGTTCATCAGAATGCCTGCCGGATCGAAGGTCAAATTCGAGGCACGAGACATGGTCGATAGAACTTGAACGGATGAGAAATCCCAGCGCTTTATTTCTAGGATGGCTAGGGAATTTCTGGCATTCCGAGTGCTAATTTGGTCGCGGGACCGACGTTGGTCTGCTGCCAAGGCGTGTGAATCGCAACTTACAAGTTCAGACTTGGAGTCAACTAGCCAAACTATGACAAGTCCAGAATCCAGATTGTTCAAGGCAGGTCATCGCTCGGAACGCAACAGGCGTGGATATACAGTTCAGGCTGGAAAATATCATCCTGGAGCATTCCGACTTTACTCACTAGCAACCGTCGTGCCCGTCGTGTTCCGCCAGCGTCCGAGTCGGCGTCTGATGGGACTACTAGTAAAACTATGCAGTATGCATCCCTATGAATCCGACCTTTCCGAGTCGTTTTATGGTTGATTACATCGCAGGTATTTCCATCACGCACACTTCCGACGTGGTCCTTCGCTGACAGCATTTGGAACTGTCGTGTTCCGTCGAAGGGATCGCTATGGACATTACCTTGAAAATAGTCTCCTTGACAATCGCCGCAGACGTATAAATCGTCCAACGCTCAGGGAAAGATGCTAAATCTAACCGAAACCCTCGCCGTTCATTAGTCCTCGTTCAGCTTGTTCATCATGCGCTTTGCCAAGTCTCTCCTTGCTTTCGTCTTCTTCAGCGTTGTCTCAGCGACGGCCGTGCCAAATGTCGCTGTCCGCAACGATGCGATAGGCGATGGAGTTGATGCTTACTATGAAGAACAATCCGTTCGTGCAGAGCACCCGGGTCCGCACCACAAGGGACCCCATCACAAGGGACCACATCACAAGGGACCCCATCACAAGGGACCACACCACAAGGGACCTCATCACCCAGGCCCTCATCACCCTCACCACCAGCGCGACATTGCAGAGGAGGTGGATACTGAAGTCGTTGGGCGCGCGGCCGCCGAGTCGGACAAGAAACACCATCATCGCCACCATCACCATCATCATCACCACCACCACCACCATCATCAGCGCGACGTTGAAGGGGGAGATGAAGTCGTTGTTCGTTCGGTCCCTGAAACCGACGAGCACCACCACCATCGTCAGCGCGCGATTGTGGAAGAGGCCGCGGAAGAGGCAGTAACAGAGGAAGAGGGACAAGTTGTTGCTCGTTCGGCCTCCGAGACTGACAAGGATCCCCATATGTGCGATGACGCAAAGGAGATGGGGATGGGGAAGTAATCTCCCTTACGCTTGCGTTGGGAGATGAAAACGCATTGTGCGGGTTACCATTATGCTTTGTTGATATGATTACCACTATAGGCGGGCCCCTGTAGTACCATGTTGTCCTGAAATGTAAGCCAGATGGGTGCATTTTTTCGAATCCTGGACATCCAAGATATGTTCTAATCGGTATACACCGTAAATCGTCCTCCCTCTGATATCTCCGGGCTGAACATGGGACTATGCGCACTCATCGACGGCCGCACGAAATCCAACTCCCAAACGCTCCGCAACCGCTGACATATGATTTGAAAACTTGATGATGCGCCCTTTTCCTGAATCAACTGCAACGCGACCTGGAAGCCTGCCCTCGCTTGCTGCACTGTCGCCTCCCGCACGTCCACTCTAAATCTCACCCCTTTGATCACCATCGCAGGATCCTTGGTCTCTTCGAATCGGCACTTGAGAACGCCGTTCCCTTCAGCGAGCGTGAGGACCACCTTGACCCCGATTCCAACCAGCAGCCGTCGGCACTCTTCCCGACTCGTAAACGCATCGTGCACAGACAGCAATTGATAGCTCGCCGGCTTGAACTTGAATACGTTGCCCAGCCAGCGGCGTCGTGGCGTCGACGGCAGCGTAAACGAACTGTCCGACCATGCTGGGGACACCGTCATCGTCTCCAGGCTCTTTTTTCGTTGGAGCTTGCTCGGCGGGGGTTCGACGATTTGCACGCGTAGAGGTTGTCGCCGCAAGGTCGTGTCGTTGTTGCGCAGCGACGATTTCTTGACGACGCTTACCATGTTTGTCGCATGATAACGCCCATTTTCCTTGTCGAGTTCCCCGAATGGACTCGCAAGGTGGTGGTGGAGATCGTGTTGTGCATGTTCACCGTTGGACGAGATGCTGGCATAAACAGGTGCGAGTGGATCTCTGTAACTCAGATGGTGCATTTCCAGGTGGTGATCGTGCCGCTGTCGCTGTCGCGCGAATTCTATGCTCGTTACTGGAGTAGAGGGTGGCCCTGGCAGATGTAGCTGCGGCGACGCAGGTGTAGACGTCACACCCGCACGCAATTCCATTGCATTGAGATGGTCCACGATCTGCTGGAAAAACACCTGCATCTTTTCGTCCTTGACGTCCGGAACCGTGAGCGCGGGTAAATTTGGGGAGAACGGCGAATTGGATGGCAAGTACGGCGAAGGCGATGGGGAAGGCGAATGCGTCATACCTGGTCGAGGCGGGGTCGGTGCGTGCAATACGATGTGCGGAGCCTCCAATTGCGCTGCGAGTTCCTCGACCATGTGTTTGCGTACACCACGTCGGGGCGTCGGTGGAGCTGCTCGGGGCGGCAACGTCGACGGCGATCGTCCCAGATCTGTCGCTTGAGACGTCGTACGCACCATACCCTTGGCAGTGTCGTTCACGCCGGAAACCTCACTTTGCGATGATACTTTTCGGCTCTTTTTCCTCACCATCGCCATGACCTCCTCTTCCTCGTCGTAATTCTCCAGGCGTGCGTTCCGATACTGGATCAACAAATGATACACACCCTTTTGCCAATTAGGTGCCTCGCTTCGGAGCGCCTCGCGTATATCCTCTTCCGGCGTGCCATGCCACAGCGTCCTCAAATTCGCAAAGATATCCAGATCGATCTCCTCGGTTCCCCCGATCGGCTTGGCGAGCACATCCAAGTCAGGCATATCCCGACTCACCGCCTTGGGCTCTCTCGACACGAAAAAAGCATGCCCCAAGATCTCCGGCATCGTAATCCGCTTGTCCACGTCCCGCTGCAACATCCGCTCGATCAGGTCCTTGGCATCCGGCCCGATCCCCCCCGGCATCTCATACCGCCCACTCTTGACCTTGTCCAACAACGTCTCCAAGTGTTCGTCATCGAACGGTAACCGCCCCGCGAGCAGCGCAAACAAAATCACCCCGCACGACCAGATGTCTGACGCCCGCCCGTCATAGGCACGTCCCATCACCACCTCGGGCGCGGCGTAATGCGGACTCCCACACGCCGTCTCGAGCAAGCCGCCCCGTGCACCCGTCTGCCACGCCGCCATCCCGAAATCAGCGACCTTGATGTTGCCCTCCCGGTCCATCAACAAATTCTCGGGCTTCAAATCCCGATGGGCGACGCCAAACCGGTGGCAATAATCCACCGCCGCGATGATCTGCTGAAAACACGCCAGCGCCTCTGGCGGGGCGAGCTTGCCTCGCGTGCACAGATAGTCAAAGAGCTCCCCGCCCTCGACGTACTCGAGGATGAGGTAGAGCTCGGAGGAGGTTTCCCAGACGTCGTAGAGGCGCATGACGTTGGGGTGGTCGATGAGTTTCATGATGACGATTTCGCGCTCGATGCTGAGGAGTTGGTGTTCGGGCGTGTCGGCGACGGCGGGGCGTGTGATGGTGGTGCTGTTGAGCAGGTGGTTTTTGGAGACGATCTTGACGGCGGCGTATTGACCCGTCTTCGTGTGCCGGGCGATGCGGACACGACCTGAGGATGATGGGCGTCAGCGGTGGGGAAGTGTGTATAGACGCACCTGAGCTGCCCTTGCCGATCGTTCTGCCCACTTTCCAGAGGCCAATCATCTTGGGGTCGTCCTCACTGCGGTGCTTGCGTGGCAGTCTCGGATACTCGTCAGACATGTCTATAGAAATGCGGAAAGCGAGGTATCAAGAAGTAAAGAACAAGAGGCAGCCACCAGGCCAGCGAGGTGCAAAGAGAGGCTGACATGGCTGACAGGGGTTAATTATCCCAAGTCGGGTTACAACAAACAACAAACACGATCAAGGCATTCGTGTAGATCTCATGACAACAGGAATAGTCCACATCTATCTGCACCCATCACCCAGACCCAGTCAGTCCGGGAGGAAATCCCGAGAAATCGACCTGATCTTGTATTGCTTGACCAGCAAGCGTAAACGCTATTCGTAGTCGTAGTCGCACATTCGACTTTTCGAGACAAGCGTCAGCCCCGTCGCAGCGTGTGTCAATAAAACTTACTCCTGGAGGAGCAATCACACGCATCTGCTGCGTTTCCGTTGCCCCCGGTCGTACATCCGGATTTGACATGGGAAGCATCTGCAGCTGCTGCGACTGTACCCCAACACCCGATCAGTCTTCCGTGTCATCGCGTTTCAATCATACACAAACCTTGGGCACAGCAGCCTGGAAATGGACCCCCGTGGCCGTGTTTGTCCCCGAGACCTGGAACCGCGCCATAACGTTGACCACACCAGGACGTGCAGCAGACGTCTGCGGCGTCAGTGTAATCTTGAGGGCGTTCTTCTCGTATGCCGTGTATGACGTTAATCGAGGCGCCGTCGAGGGTGGTGCTGGTGGCGTTTGGGATTGTAGCGGCGACGGTACTTGTGTTTGGAATAGCGATGCTGCTGGTGATGATGCTGATGGACCGGGCACTGACGCTGGAGAGGCAGGGTTGGGAGACGCGTCAAAGAGTCCCAAGATGTCCTGTATACTGCTCTTCTGCGGCTGCGGCGAAGTAGAGGATGGTGGTTGAGGCGATGTGGAGGTACTGGTGGGTGTACCGCTACCAAAGATCTCGGCGAGGAGATCTTGGCTGTTTTGCACCACTTGACCATTAAATTGGGGGGTAGGGGAAGTGATTTCATCGCCGAGAAGGTCACCCTAGTACATTGTGTGGGCGCGAACCAGTCGAGCGAGGGGAAACCTACCTCTTTTCCACCCCTTGTGGGACCTACTGGTTTATTTTCGCTGACTACAAAAGATGAGTGCGACGAACAACACACAAACACTGACGAGACGTACCAATACCCATGACAGTCGCTTTGAGTTCTGGAGGTGGCATTCGCTCAAGTACGCCGACTTTAAGATCGCCCAACGTAAACAAGCTCGCGTACTCCACTGCGCGTTGTTGCAACTCAAGCTCTGGATTTGTCGTGTAGTGGGCAAGCACTTGGGCTATCCGTGCTTGTTCAGGATTCGTCGTTGTATGGCGCGAAGCCATCTTTGTGATCGCCCCAAGGACGAATTGACGGATGAGGTGGTTGGCATAGGGTGAATCGAGGACAGAGAGGAGGAGGTCAAGGAGGTCCTTGTCGGTTGCCTGTGAAGGAGTGTGAATAGGAGCAGTACAGCAACCAACGAGCGCTTACACTTTTCGGCTGCTCTTCATCGATGATGCCACCTTCCAAGAGAATCTCACTGTATTCACCTATGACCCAAACTGCAGCAAGCGTGAGCGATTCCTGGGAGAGGTCGGCCTGAAGAGCAGTGTACAACTTGGACGCGGTGTAGGCTTGCAACTCGGGGGTATGTGCAACGAGACGGATGAACGCAGATAATATCTCCTCTCTGACAAAATTTCCAGCCTAATACCAGTCGGTATTTAGGCTCCGCTTAGATCAAGGTGATACTCACAAGTTTCAACGACCTCAGCACGGTATCGATGTGCCATCTCTTATTGGGAGCGAATCGTTCGGCAGCGAGCGAGATCTGTGTGGTCATCCCTGTCTTGAATTCGTCGTCCGCCACTTCAAGGAAGGCAAGGAGTTCTCGAACGAGTATACGGACGTTTTGTTCATTGATGAGTGCGTACGAGAGCTCAAGTGCACGACGTCGTATTGAGATATCGCCGTCGCGGAGACAATCCAGGATGATGTTTCGGTGACGTTGTACAGCACTCGTGTCCATAGAGACGACCTTGTTGAGAGTGTTGAGGGCCACGTACCTACGGGGACTATGAATCAAATGGAATTGACGAGTGAGGATGGTGAATACCGAATGTTGTTGTCACGGTTACTGAGGAATTTACCAAGGATGTTAATAGCCATTACGCGGAGACCGCTGTCTGCTTCAATATCGAGGACGGTGAGGACAGTTTCGTAGAGGATCGAGTTCCCGACGTTCTTTGTGGAGTCTGTGTTTGTAGCAACCTAGATAGGTGAGAAGGTGGTGATGGGAACGTAGAAGAGAGCGTACTTGGGCAAGGATATCGTTCATGGTTTCACTCGCTCGGACATCACCCTGTCCGAGGAAACGGAGCAGCCGAAGGACCTTTACCTGCAAGAATGGGTCGGTTATACCTGATACATCGTGTTCTGGACTGTAGCCAGTTGTGGCCAAGGCTTTCATGTTGCGGACGAGAATCGGAACCACCTGTAAAATTGGATCGAAGGTGTGCCTAGAGACGACAGATCAGAACGAACGTTTCTGAATTCATTTAAACAGTTTTCGTCCTGCTGGCACATCTCGCAAACAAGGGTAATGGCAGCGAGGAGTACACCGTGATTACGATCTGTGAGAAGGGCCCTGGCCTTGGCGATGAAATGATCGGAGAGGTCGGGGACCTTTTTGATGATTCTCAGGGCGCAGAGGGCAGCCTAGAGATAAACGATGAATGAGAGGACACTGGACAAGGTGGGAGCACACCTTTTTGCGAATGTAGGTATTACTTGAGCCAAGAAGTTTCTCGATCTCGTTTGCAAGGTCGCGCGACATTTCCTCGGATGCGATATTTGCGAATGTGCACAGGCCGAGGCCGACTACGTACATGTTGGAGTGGTTCAAGTCGCTGTTGCAAGGTCAGCGCACGAGACGAGGCTGCGAAAAAGAGCCCACTTTTTGAGCGAGTTTGTGACCAGCGTGAGCACTTCTTGGCTCTCGTCGAGGAGGAGCATGATACCGAGGTACCCCAGACGTTTATCGGTGAAGCGAGGGCTGGCAACAAGCTTGAGACACTCGATCTGGCCAAAGTGGGCGGGTGAGCCGAGCATGTGTATGTAGAGCAGCTTTGCGATGTTGTGGTGGCGCGCATACGAGTCCTCCTCCCTGAACGAGGCCCGAATGGCTGCGGATTCCTGCTGGATGAGTGTGCGTTCGTCTGCGACGGTCTGTGCGTGGTCAACGTCGTGATCAGCGGCGACGACGGTGTGCACGGACCTTGCATGCCCGAATGCCCTTGATCAGCGCTGTCGGGGACGGTGAGCAGCGAGCTCGACGTGTGCGACGATGAGCGCACCTTTGAGATTGTGGTACACCATGGCTGAAGAGCAGTGTGACAGAATGTGACCACTGGCGAGAGCGTGACATCCTTTCCTTCTCGTTTTCCCGTCGACGCGCGCGACGACGAGCGCGCGTTTTTTTCTTTTTCATTTTGTTTTCGATGCCCGTCTCGCCCATTTCTCAAGTGTTGCAGTCAATCGGACTCACCCGCGACGACCTCGTCCGACACAGCGACCAAATGCGCCAATTCCTCACCGCGAGTCCGTTGCCAGAACAGCCCGTTGTGCAGACCAGGACGCGCTCGTTGTCGCGCACGGTCCAGGCGCCGTCACCGAGCCCATCGACGCCCGTGAAATCCGAGCCCATCGACCCCCCGATGCCACAGCGGCAGATGGACAGCATGGAGATGATACTCGAGCGCAAAAGTCGCCAGGCGAGGCGCGAAAAAAAGCACAAATCCAAGGATCGCCCGCCCCCGTCGCCATCGCCCGCGCGCGCGTCGTTCAGCCTCGACGCCTTCATGCAGTCGCGCGATGCCCGACGCGTCCCAGACTCGGATCAGTCCGACTCACAGGTCCGTCGTGTCCAATACCACGTCCGCGTTGACCCATTTTCTCGCAGAACAACACCGTCGCAGTGCCCCCAGTGACACCACAGCACAGAAAGTATTACAGAGACTACGACTCTATCGAACCTCCTTCGCGTCACAAAAAGGTCTCCTGTTCTCGCTTCCCGTTTTCCCTATATTGACTTGCTCATAGACTTCCTTTGTCCGACCCCTTTCGCCCACTCCGACGCGCTCGCGCACAGGAAGCATGTCTTCTCAGTCTCACACCGTACCACACGACGCGGATCGCCTCACTCCACGTCGAAACAACTACTACAAGTCACCCCTCCCTTCCTCTTCTCCCCCACGCTCATCTCCCTTTGCGACACCCTCCGCGAAGCGCATCGTTAATATTGTATCCTCCCCTGGCCCAATGGGTCCCTTACCAGATGAAGACGAGTACGACGACCTACTTTACACACTCCCACCCGGACCCTATTCAAGGAAAAAACCCGAACTTTCCTATGCTGCCCTTATCGGGCAAGCTGTTCTCTCTTCGCCAGAGCACAGGCTCACGCTTCAAGAAATTTATGACTGGATCACGATCGTATACCCTTACTTTCAGAGAAACGAAACCACCTGGATGAACTCCATCCGCCACGTCCTCTCGACAACCGTCTGTTTTCGCAAAGTACCCCGCGACCGCAGCCTTGGTCGCACGCAGTGGGCCATCTGGGACTGTGATCTCGAATGTTTCGCCAACGGAAACTTTCGCAAGGAATTCTGCGCCGAATACAAACAAGCCGCAGCAACGAAGAAAGCCCCGCCAAAGAAGCGCCCTGCAGAGGATTCTGCACCAGCGCGGAAAGCGAAACGCCCAAAGAAGGAACATGCCTGCTCTGCTGAAACTAGCTCACCTGCCACGCAAACGTTGGCTCCCGCTCCATTCCAGGGTGCAATGTTACCCCCCCTGGTTGCTACCACACACTACCTACCCATTTTCCCACCATATCCATCCGTTCATCACCAACCCTATTACGAACAACCCACGCAACTGCCGGCAGAAGTCATTTTCCCTCCGCTTCCACCCACCTCCCATTACGCGCGCGTCACATCCGGTGCGGCGGGAAACTCGTCTCTCCCTCCGACGGCAGCGGATGTATCAGAGACATCACCTGTGCCCCCTTCCTCATCCCTTCCCGAATTAATCCCAAACAATGGTTCTTCCTCCAGTCCACAACTTCCCTCGGAAGATCACCCGCAGACGGATACTGTAGGTGCACACATCAAGTCTACTACACCACCCTTGCCTGGCGTCGCATCGCTTGAAGAACCTCTGACAATAAAGAGTAAACAAAAGGAAAGTGCACCCCACAAGACACCACCAAAGGTAAACTCTTTCATCGTGAGTGTTGCGTTCATGCTCACGCAGTTCCAGACATCGCGTGCCCTTCCACCCATGCCGGTATCCCCAACCATTGACCGGCGCACAAGAGTACGAAAAAGGCCAACAAACCGCCAACATCCCCCACCCCTCCCTGCCCTCGTTCCAGAACCAACATCAATAACACCGACCGCCACGCATCCCCGCCCATCGACACCCCCACCACGTCCAAGCACACCTCCCCGCAATACCAGCGCAACCGGCGCCGCCCATCTCTCTCCCATACGCACACCGCTATCTCACAAAGGTCTCCGCATGACACCCAAAGCCACTCTCGTACACTTTAAAACACACCTCGACCCAACTTCACATAGTGCATTCAATCCCGACGACGGTATAAACCCAGCCGTCTTCGACACCGAAAACGCCCGGACCCCCTCTCGCAGGCGACCACACCACCGCGACAGAGATAGGGACGCCCTCCCTACCCTCTTCCCTCCCCTTACTCCCAAGAAACTCGTCTTCCCCACCGCAGGCTCTGCCAGCGAGTCGCCCTTTCGTACGCCTGGGTCACGGATATTTGATCCGCATGATCCAGGGGCGTTGTTAGAGGAAGAGTTTGCGCGACTGGGCGCACGAGCGATGCAAGAGAGTCCCGCAGGGTTGTACGATCGACGGGGATTGTTGTACGAGAGTCCGAATATGCCCAGTCCAGGCAAGCTGCCCCGGTGGTATTAACCCACCACCCTCACCTTTTAATATGTGTGTGCCATCTCGAATGTTGTTTGTTTGTCTGTCACAGGCGTTATTCGAATCTGTCTGACGCAAATCCAACGTGTAGTCCCGAACGTGTCGCGAATATGCTATCCTGTTGTTCTGGACTTGTTTTGTCTCTGTCCACTGTACTGCATACCTGACATTCAGGCATCACTGGTTACCCCTCTGTGCACGCGACCATACCACTCCCTATGCTGTTCATTCCCATCTTGTGTTGTTTCCATCTGGCAGATCCTGTAGAGTCTTCCGTCCGGCTGTCTTGGTTAGTTGGTTGCCTTTTATCATCCTGCTTTCGTTTTGATAGTTGGGCTATTTATCGGTGATATTTTGTGGACAAGGGATCCTTTGTTACGAATCCGATCACGACACTTATGAGATGTCTATTTTGATGTCAAGAGATGTAGTATGGTTGTAGGCTTGAAACTATAGCTGGTCGTCGTTCGTTGCGTCAGGTACCGTCGGAAGTTTGTTCGAGTGACCTTGCTTCCAAACTTCCACAAGTTACCAGTTTCGGACTACAGCGCCCAGTTTCAGAGAACGTGTTGTGTGCGCAGCTCTTGTCTATCTTGGGCATTCGACGTCGAATTGTCTTGTTCCCCGCGTGCACCTCCAAAACACAAATTCAAGTTGCCGACGAACCAATGGCAATCCTTCTGTCCCATGACCCGCCAATCAAAATAGGCAGCTATAATTAGTAGAAGCACTGGATGAAGCGATGACTCGGACGGAACCATCCATCCATCCGCAGCTCTCCGCAGACTACATCATGACGTTCACAGTAGGGTGCTTCCCCCGTCTCATCGGGCCCAAAGAAATGGTACAGAGCACACAATTACCACTGTCACTTTGAGCGTGGGTATCGGAATCTCCCAACAAAGCTTTGGGCGCAGCTTTTCACCTTCCGCTTGGTGATCGGGACACCGCCTTCGATACGACTTACATTGCAGGCTCGTTCTATCCTTTCCCCCGTTGAAATCTCACCGAATAGGTGACTTGTCGCAAAAATCTGCCCGTGCTTTCTAACCACTTGCAATTGGCAGACAAGGTTTGCCACACTGTATTAGCTTCTGCGATTACACTGCAATTATGAACGGCGAGTCGTGTCGCATATCATTGCAGGCTTACAGGGTGCGCAGCGCGCAGCATTCTGCGCAGTACGACACCAGCGGTCACTGTGGAACGCTCATTGATCACACATACACGTGTTGGTTATCTGCCGTGACGTTTTGATGGAATTAATCCCTTTTCCTATACTTGGGTGGCGCGCATCAATCATCGGCGCCATCTTCTGATCAACTTTGTCGGTATGTCTAAATAGTGGATACTGGTACGCACCGCCACGCAATAACCGTGTTTGATATGGCGTCCACGCTAACCCAAACGCACCCCAAAACTGTGTTGCCCGTGGACGAGGTGAGCTAACGACCGGAAAGTGGCGATGACTCGTTCCGTCATTCAAGCCGCAGAACGAGACAAGCGTTCAACTCGACTGCGGATGTCAAGCTGCGTGGTGTCGTTGTTTTCGAGAGTTACTCATCTCAGGGTATAAAGACCGGGATGCAGCGCGACACATTCCTCAGCACTCCAGTCCTTTTCACATTCTCTCTAGAGTTCGCTCTTCCATCCTCACTCAACTACTCACCCGTCGATCATCCTCATCATGCGTGTCACCTGGTCGCTTCTTGCATCGATGTTCCTCAGCGTCGTCACTGCTGGTGTCATCCCAAGCAGTCGTCAAGATGACAGCGGAAACGGAAACGGTGGAAGCAATGGTGAAAACGGCAATGGTGGAAATGGCAATGGTGGACACGGCGGGAAGGGCGACAAAGGCCACCACCACTCTGCCAGCGGCACCTACCCTTCTGGCATACCTTCTGGTTTTCCCTCTGGTGTACCTTTTCCCTCTGGCATTCCTTCTAGCTTTCCCTCTGGAGCTCCTTTCCCCTCTGGAGTTCCATTCCCCTCCGGCATCCCGTTCCCTTCTGGCATTCCTTTCCCCTCTGGCATTCCGTCTATTTTCCCCTCTGGCGTTCCTTTTCCCTCCATGCCTTTCCCCTCTGGCATTCCTTCCGGTGTACCCCCATCTAGCACAGCCATTGCCAGGGCACACGCTTGATGCACCTCTCTTCCGAGTGAGTCTTTTTCGGATGCGGCTAGATCGTTTTGCTGATCTCTCGAAAGGTTTCTAGTCGATAGACTGATGCGTCACGCGTATCATCTTGCAGTATAAAATTTGCTATCTGTGCTATCTAAAAATCGCATCAAAGTAGAACGGACTGTAGTTGTTTTGAAGATGGACTATAATTGTTTTGAAGATGGACTATAATTGTTTTGAAGATGGACTGTAGTTGTTTTGAAGATGGACTATAGACGATAGAAGACATGTAAAGTACAAAGACGTTGATCAGATGTGTATTACCAATGTACCACGTATCCCATTCAAGTGCATTGCAGGTGTTGTATTTTGAGCTCGTGTTCCGCGCGAACTTCAAGTGTATGCCAATTTTAAAACTACTATGATTTTGGAAGTACAACTTGTTATTACTAGTCAATACGGAAGAAACAGCAGCTCGTTGCTTGTAACGTCGATTGATGATCAAGCCTTCAGCCGTACTATGGGCTGTTTGGGCGCATACATTGATGGTACATGTGCAATAAATGAGTTGCATGCTTTCAAAAAACTGCGCGACGCTTAGCCCGGCATCGAGGTCCCACCCACACCACAAACCAAACCATCGGGGCGGTGGCGAGGCTTATTCCCCCAAGTAGAACGTAGGTCCACCCAGTTCCAAGAGCGTTCAATATTAGCTGGATGACTGAGACTGTCGCAGCACCCATCGAACACCTCACTACGTTATTCTGCAATGGATCTTATTGTCAGTAAAAATTCCCTTCCCAACAAGTGACACAGGGAACCAACACATGCGGTCACGGAAGAGCCTTGTGCTGGGAACAAGTCGATCAAGAGCGTTTGCACGGTATTAAATACCGCCATGACTGGAATAGCAACTGCAGACGGTTACCAACACGCCCGGTCGGCATATGACGTACCAACTAGAAGAACACTTACACACTATCTGCAGCACCAGCGGCACCGCTATGTTCACCTTTTTCTCAAGACACCACCCATAACCAGCACAACATACGGCGATGATGATCAAGTGAAACGGAATCATGCGCATTCTCGTGCGTTCGATGGGAAAGTTGTCCTCCTTGGGGAGCCGCTCCGAAACAGGACTTTCTGGTTCCGTGGGCACCTCCTGCAAAACCCTCTCCTTCGTTTCCCTGTAATCTCTATCCAAGAGTTTTCCTATGAACAAGCTGCCGACGGTCCCCCCTCCACCGATGGCCAAGTAACATAGGCCAATTTCGGTCTCATTCAAGAAGGGGTACGCCGTTTGGAACAAGACGGGGATGGTGGCTGTCACGGCATAGAGTATCGAGTACTGAACCCCGTTAAGAATCAAAATACTAATCACGTCAGGGTACATCAATATCCGGAGCGGGTTCAAAAAAGGTGTGGAAGGAGGTGCCGACAGCTGCGTCACCCCGGTCCGTCGATCAGCTCCGACCAGGAGAATGAAGGGTCGATACATCTTCGATGGCGTTATGCTGCCATCATCGACGAGGAGTCGCAGTGTCTCTGGGATAAATCTGATGATTCCATGAGACATGCAAAGGAGACGGACGACGACGACGCACAGTATCACAACAAGCAAGCATCCTGTAGTGACAATGCAAAGAAACCAAAATATCCAACTGCGTCAGACACAACAAAGTGAAAAACTGTGTTTTCACAGGCAGCGGACTCACCGCCATCCTAAGGTTTGAGTAAGAACGCCACCCATGGCGGGTCCAATAGCGGGTCCGCACTAGACCCCATAAGGCAACATTACTTCCCTCTCATGAAACAACATACCATTGGACCGATAGCGAATAACGCATAGAAGCTTCCACGCTCGGCACGAATCGTAATGTCACCAATGACTCCAGCACCTGTCGCAGCTTCAATATTATGATAACGCTGTTCGTACTTGGAGCATACCCAACGCGGCTGTGCTCGCAGATCCAGCAGCTTGAATGCATCGAAGAAAAACCAGTAACCAATAGTCCGAGGTTGGAACCAAGGCAAGACCGATGCAAGCTATGACTAGGACCAGCATACATACGAGAAGGATCGGGCGTCGTCCGAGACGATCCGATAACGAACCCCAGATCATGGGAGCTAAATGCGAAAGAATGATTAGCCTCAAATAGGCAAGTAGTTGACCCAGGTAGATAATGTGGCTTACAGACACCTTGGATGACCATGTACACAGTAATGGTCAAGTTGATGGGCTCGATCGACTTGTCAAAGGCGGCAGCTATATCAGGAATTGCAGGAAGGTATATATTTGCCGTCAATGTACTAGAGAAACATCGTTGAGTTGAAGTTCGTCACCAAAACCAATCTGGATCTACCTTAAAAATGCGGCTAGGGATGCCACTGACACGAGGAACCATTTTTCTGGATAGGTATAGATGCTATATGGCTTTTCTGCTTCCTGTTTGGTGTCAGTACAGGACTCCCGCAGAGGAACACCCGATGCATCGGCAGCGCCCTCGTACAGAGGATGGGGGCTGCCAGTGAAAGACCCATTATTGGGCAGTGAACATACGACTTGTTCGATAGTCATGCGAGGAGAATTTTGCATCGCTGCACACTAGCAGATCAACGTGAAGCAGGACGAAAACGAAGGATGATCTAAGGTGTCCTGGGCTATGATAAGGCTTTCCAGGGACCGAGCGATACGGCTACCCGAGAACAATTTCACCCCATTAATGCGGCGGGGCACGAGGTCAGCTTCTAGTCGAATTATTTTAGTCCTCATCGGTAAGCGTAACTCACAAACTTGAAGGTGTACCATCTTGATGGCCTTTACATAAGACAGCAAAGTGCCACTCACTGTGTGATTTGAATCAGCCTACCATCGTTATGGGTGCAAAAATAAAAGATTCGTAGACTCTTGGATGGGTCCATTTCCATGTCACTCGTGTCTGGATGAGTACCAACCACTGACTCCCAGTCGGTCTTAGTGGGCCCTACATCGGCAAATGTGAGAATCTCCAACCATTCTTAGTCAGTCACATTTGAAGAGCGTCTCCGATTCCCGAATCCAATCCGAGTCGTTCGTCTAACCTGAGTGTCCGATCCGTTGAACCTCACCGCGATGCGGTCTTTGACTCACGGTCTGATAATTTTCTTAGAACCCGTAGTTGTGTTCAGAAATACCTTGTCGTCGGAATCAAATCAATCAAGATGGCCCGCCACTGGTACTATTAGCGCGACCACACTCACACCATCGTGGACCGGCGAATATCAATATCGGATCCGACTCGGTATCAAACCGACGACTTGCATGAGGACCCAATCTCCCATCGGTAAAAAAAGGTAGGAAGATAGTCGTTCTTACTCCACTGCCAGATGAGGTCCGTCCATCATCTTGTATTTCTGGCGCATACCCAGGCTAGTGGCATGAGTTGCATTCAAATTAGGACTTCAAATGCATATCGTCGTGACTGGCACAAGAATATCGGTCAGTATGTATGCATCGATGTTCCGTGTTGTCCTCACTGGCAAGAGAGATGTCACGGCCATCTTCTGCAGATGGCAATGGCTCGTTGGCATGCTGTACTCGGAGCTGTGAAACGAGTCATCGCAAGTTCGACTGCGGATCCTGTTCCGGATAGTCTGAGGCTTTAGTCAAAGCCAGTCTATTCTAACACATTTGGGTGTGTATCGCTTCTCTGGATGCTTAAAAACTCAAACACGGCGCGAAATACATCACAAGTTTTCAACCCTCGCCCCGTCTCCATCAACTCGCTCCTATATTGCAATGCGTTTAAGTATTGTTTCGTTGCTTGTTACATTGATATCCCTCGGCCTTGCCATTGGCCATTCGCACAACCACACTTCGAGAAAGGGTCGCCCAAGCACGTCCATTGGCAGTTCCCAATCACCCTTCTCGAGCTCCACCTCTACTTCGAGCCTCTCTACCCCGAGCAGCATCCGGGCCAGCCCCTCGAGCTCGTTCCAATCGGGCACCCCAGCCCCTCCCGGGAGCCTGGGTCACCAACAGCTCCCCCCAACTGGCACCGCCAATCCCACCCTTTTCATAGCCTTTGCGCATGCTCCGTCCTCAGGCTCGACCCACTCGCATCCGTCGAGTTTGGTCTGTAGCGATTGCGGCACCTCGAGCTACCCTACTCCGACCGCTGCTAATGACGTGCACAAGACTGGTGGATTTTCTAACCATTCCACAACCGCTGACTACGCTTGAGGCAACATCTCGCATTCTCATTGTGGTGAAATATTTAGTCGACGACCTCGTGACAGATTTCATTACTATGTAGTACCGTCCTAGAGACTTGAATTGACTCGTAGAATCTCGTGAGGACCACTGAACTTACATTTTATTCTGGAAATTATGACACTAATATTGTATAAAGGATTCTGTTACGGGAAACGGGCGGTGTGTTTTAGCCTTTTCATTACACTGAATGCTTTAGAAATAACGTTACAGAGCATGAAGGAAGCCACGTACATATATATAGTCGGAAATGTTGTCATCACATATTATCCAGCTTGTGTCTCACACTTTTGTTGTCCGACTTTGGCTCTGGAGAGAACGAGTTGGGGAACTTTGTTGACGTTGACGTTGCTGCGGGTAGATCGACACGTCTGGTCACACACGACTACTACCCACACCGCGATCCTCCCACATCCTGTCCGCCATTTGTACCTCCTCTCCTTCATCCACGGGTTGCTCCGGGACCTCGTCATGGTTCGTCCCGTCCGCGAATATGATTGAGCTCCCAACACCAGCACCACTCCCTGATGACCAGCCGAATGCGCTGTCGATGTTGCTGCCACATCTTTCTTGCAGATCGCGTGCGTAAAGGGCTCGCAGATTCAAGATGAATCGGGGGGCGAGCGTGTATGGAGGTACATATCCCAGCACATTCGGTAATATCCACCATCCATCTGTAGGCATGACAGCTGCATGAACCAGGACGTCGACGAGCGACCCGAGCAAGATACTGTTCATAAATGGTTACTGTCAGCGGTACAGAAGCGGGGATAAATAAAAGGGACTATGGTGTTGACATACACAACAAAGTAGATCATCCCTTCCCTCACGAGAAACTTCATATAACGATTGAGGCTGAAATGGCGTGCTGCTTTGTACATTTGAAGTGCTTCTCTGATGAATTGGACAAGAATGAGCAGACACATCAGTGCACCGAGAAGGATCTCTGCTGATCCTGCGATCCAAGAAAAGATGTTGGTGTTGGGGACATTACTGATATTGCTCGTCATGCAAGATGAGAAATTGAGCGCTTGAATAGTAGCCTCTATATAGTTTGCAGAACAGCAGATATTTCATTAGATAGCATGCACGATGCCAAGTAACATTACCCACACCTGTAAGCCTACTCTGAGCGATGATAAAAACACCCCAAACCATGTTGGATACCATATAAATGATGTACAATGCGAGGAGAGCACCAAGGATGAACCTGGATCGATTGTGCACAGCCCAAACGCGGAGGATCATTGATACTGTTACTGCCTGTGAGATTTATCTCAGCAAAAGTGAAGCGAAATCTCACAATCTGCAGCGCCGATGAAGATCAACCCAGTCCATGCATTTAAAACATACAAAATTTCACCTATGAAGTGCTTGTGAATAGAGTGGACACGAACAGAATGAATCAATACACTGACAACTGTGCTAATAGCGTTGACTATTGTTGACCTGTGTAGGATGAAGGATCAGATGAAACATGCATCTAACTAGTTAAATAAGATATTCATCAGGGGGATGATAATCACCTCTGCAGAGCCCGATATGAAGGGACTCCCTACTTTACACTAAATCAGCTCATTCAGCCTAGAATTCAGTGGTTTGAACATACCAAGAGATATAGATCTGGTAAATTGATCAATAGGTCTCTGTCAGAGTGTGCATAGACATACATGATAGCACATAGACCAGAGTAACGTGTCTTGGGATTAACAATAATTAGCCCTAGTGAAATTAAACAGAGCCACTTATGTGGATACTCACAAGAAGAAATAATATGGACACCTTTGTCCACGGCTTGTTCTAAGGCGATATCAGGACATATGAAGCATAGAGAAAAGTTGTTGTCTGTTAACCCATATGTATTCTACCTGCGAAGATTACGAATCGGCAAGACACTCGCATGACCTATATGCTGCAACACATACCTCATCTGAGAATGTGAGGACTGAAATGTCAAGGTCTGTGTGAGACCATCATAAACAGACATGAATTACACACTATAATCATATCCGACAGCAGTAAGGGTTGCAACTAGAGAGAAAAGCAAGTTAAACAGATGGGCTCGGAGAGTACAAAGGCCAATGAACACACAAGTAACATAGTTGTTTATTTCAATAGATACGACGGCAGATTGCAGAGTCAAAGTGGATGCCATGGAGCTGGTTTGGAAGTATAGTGAAATGAGGTGATGTCTGTGGATGAGAAAGGTGGCGCTTTAATGAATGGATACCAGGGAATGGCATATATAAGCCAACACGGGCAGGGAAGTGAGAGACCGATCCAAGGCTGTTAATGAACATAGCCTAGGGCTATGTGATCGAGGCTGCATTCATTACCACATGATCCGGAGTCTCGGACTGCGACTCCGTTAGAACGCGTGCCATGAGACGACATAGGTACTTTGACTCACAGGCCGACGCCGTGCACCATGCACTTAGAACGACTTCACGGACCTTGATCCCGGGTTACAACCTCATAGGAACTGGATACCTGGTGAGTCGAGAGCACGAACTTAGACGAGGGGTAAGTGTCTTCGTTAAGGCTGTGACCAGCTCTGGCGTCTGAGGAAGGGTGATACCACGAAAAATCCATTATACCACGGTTTTCCGAGTCGGATCGACAGGGCCCGCCTGCTGGAGGGCTGCTCGATGTCGATGTTGATCAGTCGTGAGGCAAGTTCACACGCTTCCTTGTCTTCAGGTTCCTTACTGGGGGACTCCGTGTTGCCAGTGGTGAAGCCGAAGCCCGAGTTCAACTCCCACCGCACTTTCCTCCTCTCCCCGATGGTGTCGAAAAATGACCTATTCATCTCAGAGTCTTTCACGACAACGTCTACGCAACTGATGACCGAAAACCTCGATAAAAGATCGAACATGAGATGGTCCAGCGAAATATGGTTTCCGGCGGTAAGTTCACTCAACGGCCAGAGATTTTCATTCCGCCGATGCATGGGCATCTAAACTACATATCCTAGTCTCCCCGACGCCGCTTGAAAAGAAGTCATAAATGGTCAGAAAGTCTTTTATCGCAACGATCATGACTATGCCAGTACTAATAGAAAGTCGAAACCCTCAAAGAACAGTCAAACACTGGATGTAACATTTACTGGTACACGGCCGTTTGTGAGATCAAACTGCCGGAAGGTTTTCAGGCTCCTGGTTAACTTGTAGTGTGCGTACACACGCCGGGGACGACGGTGAGTTGTCCAGCAAATTGCTGATGTGGTTGCCTTCAGCTGGGTCTGCTCAACTATCTGTGGTTCGTTCAGCAATTCGTTCGGTACAAGTCAACGACCACGCAAGTGATAGCAATTTGAAAACCGAATGTAACACCTACTTCGTCAAGCGAACTGCTGGTATGTTCTCAGGCTGTTGATGCACTCAACTGCCAGAGGCCCTCTCAGCAATTCATCTCGCTGATATGGGCTTCAAACCGCAGCGAGTACCATGTAAGGAACGCCAGATGACCACGCGTCGATTCGAGCACAGGTCCCCTCGTGTCGATCGCACCTTCACGCTTTCACCTTGTCACGAAGTCACCTGCGCGACTTTGATTGCCACTCGTCTCAGTCCCTTTGTAGTTCGTCATAGATTCTTTCTTTCTTTATGCTCTTTTCTTTCTTATGCTTACTCCTTTGTCTCCATCGTGACTACGTCATCGTCTCTCTTCACTATATATACTTCTCGTCCATGTATCCTATCCCCCATCGAATAGATCACCAGTTCAAGTCCCCACTCGACCGAAGTACGAAGCACGAAGTACGAAGACCGAAAGCATCCGCGAACAATCCAACACTCTCAGCACGTATCCTCCTTTCTTTTCATACTGACCATCTGTCCCCTTTCGAACTCACCTCGTCGCCCTGCGTGACGACTTCCAGCCTTACAACCATATGGTCGCACTGATAGTTGATCGATCAGATTATCTAGACTCTGCTGTTGTCTTATTTTCTTCGTACACCCACATGGCTGCAGCAATGGTGCGATCAGTGCAGTTCCCGCTAACAGTTCTCGTCAGCATTCTTTAATGCTACTGCTACTGTCGCTGAAAAACGCTTATTTGGTCTCACTGCAAGCTATACTCGTCTGTTGACGACTGAGCTTAGGCATAGCATGCCGCTGCATCGCCGAAATTCGTCATCCGATTAGACATGATCTCCTCGTCGCTCTTGACGGTGGACGGTGATGCAAGCATAGGAAAATCTAAATACCACAACGTGGCATCGACAATCGGTGACAAGTATCGTAGTATAAATAGGATGAAAAACGAGACGAATCCCAAAGGCCTTCGGGGACTCGGACAACCTAACGGATATCTATATATCAAGTTATCACACACGACTACTACCCTCACCGTGATCCTCCCATGTCCTGTCGGCCATTTGTATCTCTCTCATCCACAGGGTGCTCGAGGGTCTCGTCATGGTTCGCCCCATCTGCGAATATGATTGCGCTCCTAACACAGGTACCACCACTCCCCGACGACAAGCCGAATGCGCTGTCGATGTTGCTGCCACATCTTCCTTGCAGATCGCGTGCGTAAAGGGCTAGCAGATTCAAGATCAATCGGGGTACGAGGGTGTACTGAGGCACATCTGCCAGCGCAACCGATAGTATCCACCATCCACCCGTAGGCATGATAGTCGCATCAACTAGGATGGCGATGAGCGACGAGAGCAGGATACTGCTCATAAATAATTATTGTCAGTGGTACAAACTTAGCGGGGATAAATAAAAAGGATGAGAGTGTTGACATACACGACGAAGTAGACCATCCCTTCCCTCGCGAGAAGTTTCATGTAATGATTCAAGCTGAAATGCCCTGTCGCATTATACATCTGAAATGCTTCTCTGATGAATTGGACAAGAACGAGTAGACACATCAGTGCACCGAGAAGGATCTCCGTTGAAAGTTCGATCCAAGCAGGGATGATAGGAGTATTGCCGAGACTCGTCATGCAAAATGAGAAATTGAGCACCTGAACAGAAGTCACTATATAGTTGATAGAACAGCAGATATTTCATTAGATAGCATTCACGACAACAAGTAACATTATACACACATGTGACCCCACTCTGAATGCTGGAAAAAACACGCGCAACCACATTGGATATTGTGGCAAGGATGTACAACGTGAGGAGAACACCAAGAATGAACCTGGATTGATTGTACACCACCCACACACGGAGGATCATTGACACTGTTACTGTCCGTGAGATTGATCTTGACATAAGTGAAGCAAAATCTCACAATCTGCTGCGCCAATGAAAATCAACCCAGTCCACTGATAAAAAATATACAAAATTCACCTGGGAAATGCTTGTGAATAGAGTGGACATGGAGATGAATTAGCGCACTGACAACTATGCAAATGGCGTCGACTATTATTGATGAGTGTAGGATGGTGGATCAGAGGAAACATACATCTAACAAGTCAAATAGGATATTCATCAGGGGGATGAAAACTCACCTTTTTAGGGCCCGGTATGAAGGAACTCCCCACTTTACACCAAATCAGGTCATTCGGCCCAGAATTCAATGGCTTGAACATACCAAGAGATGTAGATCTAGTAAATTGATCAAAGGATATCTGTCAGATTGTGCATAGACATACATAGCAGCACATAGACCAGAATAACGCGCCTTTGGATCAACAATAATTAGCCCTTGTGAAATTAAACAGAGCCACTTATGTAGATACTCACAAGAACAAATAGCGCGGACACCTTTGTCCATGGCTTTTTCTACGACCACATTAGGATATACGAAGCACACGGAAAAGCTGTCCGCCGACCCATATGTATTCTACCTGTGAAGATTATGAACCAATAAGACACTCGTATGACCTACATGCTGCAACACATACCTCATCTGAAAATGTGAGGACTGAAAACATCAAGGTTTGTCGGAGGCTATCACAAAGAGACGTGTACTGCTCACTGCAATCATACCCGACGGCAGTAAGGATTGCAACTGGAGAGAAAGGTAAGTTAACAGATAGACTCAGAGAGTACGAAGGTCAATGAACACACGAGTAACACAGTTGTTTATTTCAATTGATGCGACGATAGATTGAAGAGTCGAAGTGGATGCCATGGAGCTGATTTGGGAGTATACTGAAACGAGGTAATGTTTGTGGATGAGAAGGTGGTGCTTTAATGGACGGATACTACAGGGTGGTACATATAAGCCAAGAAGTAAGAGACCGATCCAAGGCTGTTGATAAACATAGCCCCACAGGGAGCGTGATCGGAGTTGCGGTCAAATTTCCACATGGCCCGGAGTCTCGGACTGCGACCTCGATGGTTAGATGGGATTCCGTTAGAGCGCGCGCCACGAGATGGCAACTTTGAACAATGATGCAATACTTGCAGTGACATGATAAGGTTTCACATATGCTCTGGGACGAAATGCTGGAGGGGAAAGGTGATAAGTTGCTGGGAAATACTTGGTGACTATCAGCTGTTCAACAATGCCAATAGAAGACGATCAAAGATGCCGGCAGTCATGCGATGCTATCTCCATTGAATGTGCACATCAAAATGGTGATGGTGGGTGATATGATCGCCAGCTTGCGGAAGTTTGCTGTGGTTACTTAACACATGTAGTGCGTATCAGCCGGCACGGGTGACCTAGCGGATAGTCTGGGTATCTTATCAAGTCATGGGGACTCAAGGGACGCGAGAAGTAGTGGGTGCTGTGTCAGTCAGTCTTCTAGGTCCACGTGGAATGGTCGTTGCCTGCGATGAACAGAAATGGACAGTACATTCCCCAACGGCTCAATTACTACAGCAAGGACTGTTACAAATCCGTGGGAGTGAACGAAATCGGCATTAGAAAACTCACCAGCAGCCATAGACTCATTGTAGGCAGTGACTGGCAATTAATCTGGGAGCAGAAATCAGTCAGGTGGCGATAAAATACAATGAACTGAGATTCGAAACGCATGGACAGTCACTGCATGCCAGTGTCATAAAGATACATCATTTGTGATGTGCAGATAGTGCGCTATGCGTGGGTTTAGAGCGACTTTAATCCTTGATTAGCACGGCCTGGTAGGATATGAACTTGTTTCCCGAGCGAGTCGACGGTATGAAAGGCGAGGTAGTGTCTTCGTTAGAACACTGCACTCCGAGTCATGGCCAGGCCTGGAGTCCAGGGAAGTGAAATCACAAAAATTCATTGTGCTACTGTTTCAACCGAGGTGAGTTGTTATGCATATTATGGCTCAGGGTGCAGGTCTGCGACAGAGCTACGTCTTTGGACAAGCGGCAGTGCTCCCTTATTTCGCCACCGTGTTGCTTGTCCTTTGTCGGGTTCGTTCTCGCTGCACCGCCACTCCCAGGCCTCCATCCTGGATTCCTGGGTCATGTTCCCACCCACCTCTGCAGCTAAGCACTCATGTCCGGTACTCTGAGGTCGGAAGTGCTACGCGCTTTCGCTCGCTCGCTCCTTCGCACCTCCATGATCGGGGGATCCACCACGCCGCACACCCGCAGCATGGTTCAAAGAATACGATCAATTCGAAGTGTTTGAGCGTGATAGTTGTTTTCCGCTCCAACTTACAGAGGTTACGACAACATCTGATCTGAGTCTTTGAGGTACACTGGATAAGATGCCAGTTGGAAAGCCAGCTTCAAGCCATCTAATTCAGGTTTGTCTCGTTCATTTCATTCTGGACTGACTTCTGCCAGTCTATGCAATAACATCCTCCCGATTCCTCCGGTCCGCCGTAACTGCTCACAGGGTGCTTATGTTTAAGTGGTGATGTGAGTCGCTGTACCAGTGTGCGAGAAAAACCATTATTCGCAAAAATCTAGGCAGACCGTAGGACAAAACACGAAGCCTCTTCCCACTGTGGGAGTCAGACGCATGTTTCGTTTGACTCAAAACCGATCACTGGTTTTGCCCCTTCAGCAAATTCCTCTCCAAGATCAATTCGAGCACAAGGTGATACAGCTGCTCCGTCGACCGTCACAGATCATGTGCGCGGTGCTATTCTCATAGGGCAATCGGGCGAGGAAGACAACAAAGATCTCATATCTCGTGCTCTCTCACTGACAACGACTAAATCAGTTCCGTCTCCCTCGGTACTTAACTCGAAAAGATTTCTCTGAGCTGGAGAGCATAGTAGATGTCACGAAGACGAGGAGACCGGCTGTGGTCAACCTATACTGGGACTATCTTCCTTCTATCTTCCTGTACGAGATCTTTTCGTCTGTGAACGTAGCCAGAGGAAGAATACGATGTATTCGTGCTTATCCAAGCGAGTTCGGAAAGGCACGAATGGTCAAGAAGGATGAGGAAGAACCACCTGAGGACCATTCATGCAAGTCTTCAGGAAGAACAAAGGATAGAGACCAGGAAATCGACGAGAGGACGATCTTTAAGAGTGGTGCTGAAGGGGATTATGACGAGCACGTATCATCCAGACGCTTGCAGTACGTCCCACTTCAGTGTGCCTAGAATTCAATCACTCACTAGCTATTTCCTTCGTGTTCTGGTTACGTAGGCAGCTGACGAACATTGAAGGAGCTTGACTCCGAGGATCTGCAAATCCCTTTGACCTTAGCCTCGTCTCGCATGGCATGTCTCAGTCATTCGAAAACGAGCCGCAGCATGTCATTTTTATTTTTTTCGGACATCTCATTCACTCGAGTTGCACGGGAATTCGGAGATGAGTCCCCGATGTGTCTTGTATCGCGGTAGAATTTGTCAATAATGTGCATATCTTAATAGTGTTACTATTATGCTAGTATGCAATAAAGCCAACACTATGTCAAGGCCCTCCACCACTCTTCACCTGGGACGAAGACGACCCAAAACAGAATCATACTCTACGTTCCGTGCATGTACTGATTCTGCCTCGCCATCTGAGGGAGATTTCGAAGATCAGCACGGCGGTAAATGGGTGGCACAAGAAAATGGTCGAGGAAATACTCCAAGGGAGTTGAAGGAGACAAACCCCGGGATGACGAACTGCCAGATGGTCGGGGAGACACGCCCGGCAACAAGGCAGGCAAGTGAGACGAACGCAGAAAAGGGGAAGAATGGCGAAGAAGTTAAGAAACGTAGCCAGGAAAATGATGTGGACGACGGACCGGTTGCAGGGGAACGTTGTCATCGACACCGGAGATGATTGACCTATGGGATCGCGCCCGTATGCGTGTGCGTCTTGACGTTGTTCTTGTAGCATCAGGCGGGCAACTCGATACACTTACACGCGGGCCATGGCGACGATAGTTGAGGACACGGACGCAAAAAAAAGACAATTGTCGTTGTACATTACTCATAAAATTCACACATCCTACACTTGCTCCTCGGGCCAGTCCCACAGTGCACTGCCCGGCGTGGGGTCTTGTGCTGCCTCTAATGGCGGGCTAAAGCGTGCCCAGGGGACGAGATTCTACAGACGTTCAGTTCCGAATAAGCAATAAATGTGAAAACCTACTTTACCAAGGAACCCACATACAGCTGCGTCGACGTCCTAAACGGCGTATCATACAGCAATAAGTGGCTCTGTTCCAATTCTGTGCTCAGTAGATGGGAAACATGGACAGACGACGTACAGCGATGAATTGCGCAACGAGGGGAGGTGGTACACGAGACTCGATTTGATGTTGCTGACCAAGGCGGATACCATGCCTCGATCAGCGTACCGATGAGCCAGCTCGGGTGTGACCACCACATTTCCCTGCCACATCATGTAGTATCAAGCACTCGAGAGTGGTCGATGTGATGCACGAATTTGCTCGACACATAAAGCGGGCTGAGTGTGTTTACATCGCGCGGGCAAGTCGTCAAACGTATTAAACACGGAGTGGCCGAAATGGTGATCCGACGACGAGGTGGGGACAATGCGAGCCTTGCCATGTGGGGTCGTCTCGGCGGTAAGATTCATCGTCAATAGGAGAGGCTTTGTAAAGTAAAAATGGCCTGCTCGGCGTGAGCTTGGTGAATATGGGATGAGGAATTGACGTACCTGGGATGTTGGTTCCAGATTGGAGGTCGTATCCGTTTTCTGTGACCATATCGACGGTGGGAAGCACAATGCCGCTGCCAATGCTTGTCGTCGACGTCATTCAAATGGTCTACGCATTGTTGAAGAGTACGTGGAGCCGCGTCTCTTTGCTGAGCCGAGGATCAGCATCATACGACCCTAAGAACAAAGACATACCTCAAAAACATTTCTGCAGCGCTTTGACGATCTGCAAGCCAGCCAAATCGAGGTGTAAAAAGATGGCTTCATTGCCCGTTTCTTCTTGGACTTACGGACCGTGTCTTCTGATTGTGCCCAGTTTCGTTCGGCAATATACACCCTTTCCCCACGCGCAAGAACTATGCCAAGTCCCAAGGTACTTATGGAACATGAGACAGAAAATAAGACATACCCTAGCCGTTTCCTTCCCAATGCCAGTGTTGGCACCCGTGATGATGGTAACTTTACGCGCAAAGTCAAGAATGTCTTGCACGTCGAAGGTCAGTTTGAGAGCAGAACTTTGTGGGGAAAGGATATGAGTGCGCGAATCATGGTAGTGATTTATCGAGACATCTTCGTGGTGGTGGTGAAACCGAAGCTGTACGAGTCCGACCACGGTACTTTCCCACCCTCCGACTCCGATCACTTCACGACAACATCTATGCAAGCAATGGCCGAAACATCGAACACGGGACGGTGGCAGATTGTACACCAAACTGTTGATGGGGGTCCCTGTTATGAGTTCAAGACTACTTCTATGCAAGTGATAGCAAGTCGAAAACTGATCTACCTTCAAGTTATCAAGCGAACTGCTGGAATGCTCTCGGGCTGTTGATGCGCTCAACGGTCAGAGGCCTTCTCAGCAATCCGTTTCGCTGATACACGGCCTTCAAACCACGGTGAGTATCGTATGGTTACATTGATCGTTGATCGATCGGATTATCTAGATTCCGTCATTGTCGACTCTCTTCGAGTGCATCCACATGGCTGCAGCGACGGTGCAAACAACACGGTTCCCGCCAACACTTGTCGCTAGCTTTCTTCAACGCTATCGTCATCCCATGCTTGTTTCGTCTCGCTGTAAGTCATACTTGTCCGTTGGTGACTGAACCTGGGCACCGTAGGGCCAGTTACTGTCGTCCCATTGACAGGATCTGACCAGAAGCAGTTCACCAGAGTGCCCTGGAAATTCACTATGGTTCGTCATACGACTAAATATGATCTGTTATGTCTCTTCATCGCGCTTAACAGCGGACGGAGATGCAAGTACGGGGAGATCTAAACACCATGGTACGATTCCAAGAAATTGGGCTACTATAAATAATATATAAAACGAGGTGAATTCCAAGGGCCATCTATGTATCAGGTAATCACACACGGCTCCTACCCTCACCGCGATCCTCCCATGTCCTGTCGACCACCTGTACATCCTCTCCCTCATCCACAGGCTGCTCTGGGGTCTCGTCATGGTTCGCCCGGTCCGCGAATAGGATTGCGCTCCTAACACTGGCACCACCACTCCCCGATGACAAGCCGAATGCGCTGTCGATATCGCCGCCACGTCTGCCTTGCAGATCGCATGCGTAAAGGGCTCGCAGATTCAAAATGAATCGAGGGACAAGCATGAACTGAGACACATTTGCCGGCGCATCCAATAGTACCCACCATCCATCCATGGGCATGATAGTTGCATTAACTAGGATGTTGACAAGCGACACGAGCAGGACACTGTTCATAAATGACCATTGTTAGTGGTACAAAAGCAGGGATAAGTAAAAAGGATGAGGGCGTTGACATACATGATGAAGTAGACCATGCCTTCCCTCGCGAGAAGCTTCATGTAATGGTTCAGGCTGAAATGGCGTGTTGTATTGTACATTTGAAGTGCTTCTCTGATGAATTTGACAAGGACAAGCAGACACATCAGTGCACCGAGAAGGATCTCTGCTGAAATTTCGATCCAAGTAGGGATGTAGAAGGTATTGTTGAGATTGTTTGTCATGCAAAATGAGAAATCGAGCACTTGAATAACAGCCTCTATATAGTTGACAGGACAGCAGATAGTTCCTTAGATAGCATGCACGGTGACAAGTAACATTACACACACCTATGACCCCACTCTGAACGTTGATAAAAACACTCGAAACCATATTGGATATTATGGCAAGGATATACAATGTGAGGAGAACACCAAGGATGAACCTGGATCGATTGTACACAGCCCACACACGGAGGATCATTGACACTGTTACCGTCCATAAAATTGATCTTGACATATGTAAGTGAAGTGAAATCTCACAATCTGCAGCACCGATGAAAATCAAACTAGTCCATATATAAAAAATAAACAATCTTTCACCTGGGAAGTACTTGTGAATAGAGTGGACATAGGGAGAATGAATCAATACACTGACAACTGCGCAAATGGCGTTGACCATTGTTGATCAGTGTAGGATGGTGGATCAGAGGGAACATACGTCTAACAAGTCAGCTAGGATATTCATCAGGGAGATCAGAAATCACCTTTTTAGAGCCCGGTATGAAGGAACTCCCCACTTTACATTAAATCAGCTCATTCAACCTAGAATTCAGTGGTTTGAACACACCAAGAGATATAGATCTAGTAAATCTATCAAAGGATATCTGTCAGAATGTGCATAGACCTACACGATAGCACATAGACCAGAATAACGTGCCTTGGGATCGACAATGATTAATCTTAGTGAAACAGAGGCAGTTATGTAGATACCCACGAGAAGAAATAATGTGGACACCTTTGTCCATGGCTTTTTCTACAGCCACATCAGGATATACGAAGCACACAGAAAAGTTGTCTGCCAACCCATATGTATTCTATCTGTGGGGATCGTGAACTGGTGAAATACGTATAACCTAGATGCCACAACACATGCCTCATCTGAGAATGTGAGGACTAAAAACATCAAGGTCTTCCGAGGCTATCTTAAAGAGATGTATACTACCCACTGTAATCATATCCGACAGCAGTAAGGATTGCAACTGGAGAGAAAAGTAAGTTAACAGATGGGCTCAGAGAGTATGAAGGTCAATGAACATACGAGTAACACAGTTGTTTATTTCAATAGATGCGACGGCAGATTGCAAAGTCGATGTGGATGCCATGGAGCCGGTTTGGAAGTATACTGAAATGAGGCAACGTACGTGTATGAGAAGGTGGTACCTTGACGAATGGACACTACAAGGAGTGGCACATATAAGCCAATACCGGCAGGAAATAAGAAGCCGGCTCAAGGCTGTTGATGAATATCGCCTCATAGAGAGTGTGATCAGGGCAGCATCAAAAGTACCACATGACCTAGGGCCTCGAACTGCGATCTCGATAGTCAGATGGGACTCTGTTAGAGCGCGTGCCACGAGACGATGTACTTTGAACATTGATGCAATGCTTGCAGTGACATGATAATGGAAATGCTGCTATTCAAGCAGGGAGGAAAGTGATAAGTCGTCTGGAGTTTCAGGGCCGTAGTGTAACAAACCTGAATCTCAGGCCGAATTGGACAATCCTGTTTGGGGAAAGACTTGGCCACCATCAGCTGTTTAACAATCGTGCCAGACAATGATCAAGATGGCAGTCCTGCGGTACCATTGCTTGGACATACAGGAATGTGACAGCAGGTTCCTGATATGATCGTCAGCTGGCGGGCGCTCCGTTACTAAGGCAGGTTCACACGCTTCTTTGTCCTCAGGTCCCTTAGTGGGGGACACCGTGTTAACGTTGCCAGTGGTGATGCTGAGGCCTGAGTTCGACCACCACTGCCGTGCTTTCCTCCTCTCCACGATGGTGTCGATAAAATGACCCATTCATCTCGACAACATCTACGCAACCGATGACCGAAAACCTCGATAAGAATCAAATACGAGATTGTCCAGTGAAATACGGTTTCGGACAGTTGGTTCGCTCAACGGCCAGAGATTTTCTCAATTATTCAAGTTTGCTCCACCAGTGCATGGGTTTCTAAACTACATATCCTACTCTCCTTAACGCCGCTCGAAAAAAGGATATAAAGTCTTTTATCACAACGATCCTGACTGCGCAACTAATCGAAAGTCGAAAACCTCAAGAAACAGTCAAACACGGAATGTAACATCTACTAGTACATGGCCGTTTGTCAAGTCGAGCTGTTGTTTCACTCGTAATGTGCGTACACGAATGTCCAAGTGTTGTGCTCCGCTACCGCCACGTCGTCATGGCAAACACCCAATCCGTCCATCCTGAAGACCCCGATGCCCACGAGTCGACCCCGCCCGCATCAATCACTGAACAAGAGGTCGGCGAATACGGAGAACAGTACCGCTTCCTCCCCGTACCTCCGTCCAGATTGACCCAACCTGGTCTTGCTCACCACGATCCAGATCGCCAGTGTCTCTTGCATCATGAGACATTCCGTCCCCTCGACCGCAAAAATCGCCAAAGACGCCAAAGAATGCGTCCAAGAATGCATCTCCGAGTTCATCAGCTTCATCACCTCAGAAGCGGCCGAAAAGTGCCACATGGAGAAGTGCAAGATGATCGGGGAAAGGACATTTTGTATGCCATGGCCGCGTTCGAGTTCGAAAACGTTGTTCTATCTTGTAGTGCCAGGCAGGCAATTCGGCACACCCACATGTGGGCCATGACGTCGACAGGTGAGGACACGGATGCAAAAAAGACAGTTTGTTGTCGTACACTACTGATAAAATGCTCGTACATCCCGTACCTGCTCCTCGAGCCAGTCCCACAGTGCCCTGCCCAGTGCGGGATCTCGTGTTGCAACTAACAGCGTGCCAACGCGTGCCCAAGGAACAAGGTGGCAGAGGTTCAGTTTGGAACAAGCAACAGAAGGGTGTACCTACATTGTGAAAGATCGGAGTTGCGTTCAAATTACCACAAGGCCCAGAGTCTCGGACTGTGATCTCGATAGTCAGATGGGAGTTCGTTAAAGCACCTGCCACAAGCGACAACGTTCTTTCGGCTTTGAACGTCATGTGATGTTTGAAATGATGCGGTAAGGTATGACATATGCTTTGGGACAAAAGAACATCAATTTCGAATCAAGCAGCGAGCAGCGCAGCCCGACTTACTTCAACTTGGCGACTATTGGCCGTCCATCAATGGCAATAGAAGATGGTCAAGGGCACCAGCAGTCATGCGATGCTATTTCCATCAGACGTGCACGGGCAGTCACTGCATGCCAGTGTCATCAAGATAGATCATTTGTGATGGGTAGATAGTGCATCGACGGTTTGCCTCATCCGCAGGATCGCGGCACATGATAAACGCTACGATAGAATTCGGTCTGGTCACCAGATTAACCCGAATGAGGACCGGGTCAAGGTGTGAGCTGCAGGGTGGGATGGGGAGCGGGAGACAGGCAGATTCTGTACTCGGAGTCCAGTGTCAGCGGCGAGGTGGTGAGTCAGAGGGACGAACCAGGATATAAGGTGCGGAGGGTGCGACGAGCGGCGAGGACGATGGGACTCAGCGGATGAGCGGGCAGGGGAAAACGTGGGAATCTTTCTTATAGTGCACTCCAGAAGGAGAACAACAAAGAAAGATTACAATGTATTCGTGTTTATCCAAGCAAGTTCAGAAAGACACCGATGATCAAGAAGAATGAGGAAGGACCACTGCCCATGCAAGTCTTCAAGAAGAACGAGTAATAAGGACCAGATCAACAGGAAGATAATCTTTAAGAGTGGTTCTGGGGAGGTTATGACGAGCACATATGCCATCTATGCACTTGCGGTATGTCGATCGGGTCTCAGAGTTGGTCTCAGACCAGTTTAAATTTGGCGTTGTGATGCCAATCCGGTTTGTTTCACTCAGGCAACCTCGCAGTAGCGGGCTCGTCGCCAGACTAGCCATTACCCTGAAGTTTTACGATCTGATCTGTCGACAACCTGAGACATTGAAAAAGATACAATCTGAGTGAATTTCTGGCTCGGTAATCTGGGTTTCGACTAGTTCAAACTCAACGAGAGCGTGGGTTTCTGAGACACACTAGTACTGGCGCCGGCCTCAGAATCTGAGCAGGCTCTGAATTACAGTCAACACTTCAAGAAATTGCAAGGGACCATGATAGATCGAATCTGAGATGAGAATATATCGTGATCACCATGAGATCTATTTCCCGCAATCTTAAGAGAGAAATTCAAGAAGCGTTATACATACAAACACAATTGCTATAACCGGCTTCTCGTACTATCATTAGAGGGAGGCACAAGATACAAGACCCATAAGTCGGTCGGCATCGTCGACATATGTAGCGGACGCCAGCCCGAAATAATGTGTCTAAAAATAGACAACGATGAATTTCAGCACAGGATTACTACTGACTCGGAGTTGTCGAGACAACCAGGACACATACGAGAATGAATGACGTAGAAACCCATATCCAGCGCTTGTTCTGCAGGCATATCAGTCTCCGCAAGCATTCATTTCTTGCGGGACACCGCCTTCGATATGACTACATTGCAGGCTCGTTCCATCCTTCCCCCCAAGGCAATGAAAACGCACGGAATGATTATGCGAAAAGAACAGGTGACTCGTCGCAGAAATTAGTCTGTGCTTTCTGACCACTTAGCAGACAAGGTTTGCTACATTGTATTCCGTTCGAGCTTCCGTGGTTACGCCGCAGTTATGAACTGCGAGTCGTGTCGCATATCATCGCGGGTTTACAGGGTGCGCAGCGCGCAGCATTCTGCGCAGTACGACACCAGCGGCCATTGTGGAACGCCTATTGATCACACATACACGTGTTGGTTTTCTGCGGTGACGTTTTGATGAAATTAATTCCTTTTCTTATACTTGGGTGGCACGCACCAATCGTCGGCGCCATATTCTGATCAACTTTGTCTAAATAGTGGATACTAGTACGCACTGCCCCGCAATTACGGTGTTCGATATGGCGTCACGCTAACCCAAACACACCCCAAAACTGTGTTGCCCGTGGATGAGGTGAGCTAACGACCGGAAAGTGGCGATGACTCATTCCGTCATTCAAGCCGCAGAACGAGGCAGGCGTTCAACTCGACTGCGGATTTCAGTCTGCGTAGTGCCCTTGTTTTCAAAAGTTATTTATCTCGCTTCTCAGCGGGTATAAAGACAGGGATGCAGCGCGACACATTCCTCAGCACTCAAGTCCTCTTCACATCCTCTATAGAGTTCGCTCTTCCATCCACACCCAACTACTCACTCGTCGATCACCCTCATCATGCGTCTCACCTGGTCGCTTCTTGCATCGATGTTCCTCAGCATCGTCACTGCTGGTGTCATCCCAAGCAACCGTCAAGATGACAGCGGAAACGGTGGCAACGGAGACGGTGAAAACGGTAATGGTGGAAATAGCAATGGTGGACACGGTGGGAACGGTAACAAAGGACACCACCACTCCGCCAGCGGCGCCTATCCTTCTGGCACACCTTCTGGTTTTCCCTCTGGTGTACCTTTTCCCTCCGGCATTCCTTCTGGTTTCCCCTCTGGAGTTCCATTCCCCTCTGGCATCCCGTCTATTTTCCCCTCTGGCATCCCTTTCCCCACCATCTCTTTCCCCCCTGGCATTCCTTCCAGTGTACCCTCTGGTATGCCCTCTAGCACAGCCATTTCCAGGGCGCACGCTTAATGCAGCTATCTTCCGAGTAAGTCTTTTTCGGACGCGACTAGATTGTCCTGTTGATCTCTCGAAAGGTTTCTAGTCGATAGACTGATACATCGCACGTATCATCTTGCAGTATAAAATTTGCTATCGGTGCTATCTATAAATCGCGTCAAAGTAGAACGGACTGTAGTTGTTTTAAAGATGTAGGTGGACTGTAGACGGTAGAAGACATGTAAAGTGCAAAGACGTTGATTAGATGTGTATTACGTACCAATGTACCATGTGTCCCGTTCGAGTGCATTGCAGGTGATGTCTTTTGAGCTCGTGTTGCGCGCGAACATATGCGAATTTCATGTAAACTGCTATGACTTTGGAAGTATAACTTTGTTACCACTAGACAATGCAGAATAACCAGTAACTCGTTGCTTGTGACGTCGATTGATAATCAAGCCTTCAGCGAGCTGTTTGGGTGCATACATCTTCGACGTACAATGTGTTGACATGAAGACACGATGGTACATGTGCAATAAATGAGTAGCATACTTTCAAAACATTGCGCGACGTTCAGCTCGGCATCGAGGTCCTACCCGCACCGCAAACCAAACCATCGGGGCGGTGGCGAGGCTTATTCCCCCAAGTAGAACGTAGGTCCGCCCCGTCCCAAGAGCGTTCAATATGAGCTGGATGACCGAGACTGTCGCAGCACCCATCGAACACCTCACTACGTTATTCTGCAATGGATCCTGTTGTCAGTTAAAACTACCTTCCCAACAAGTGACACAGGGAACCAACACATGCGGTCACGGAAGAGCCTTGTGCTGGGAACAAGTCGATCAAGAGCGTTTGCACGGTATTAAATACCGCCATGACTGGAATAGCAACTGCAGATGGCCACCAACACGCCCGCTCAGCATACGACGTACCAACTAGGAGAACACTTACGCGCTATCTGCAGCACTAGAGGCACCGCTATGTTCACCTTTTTCTCAAGACACCACCCATAACCAGCACAACATACGGCGATGATGATCAAGTGAAACGGAATCATGCGCATTCTCGTGCGTTCGATGGGAAAGTTGTCCTCCTTGGGGAGCTGCTCCGAAACAGGACTTTCTGGTTCCGTGGGCACCTCCTGCAAAACCCTCTCCTTCGTTTCCCTGTAATCTCTATCCAAGAGTTTTCCTATGAACAAGCTGCCGATGGCTCCCCCTCCACCGACGGCCAAATAACACAGACCAATTTCGGTCTCGTTCAAGAAGGGATATGCCGTTTGGAACAAGACAGGGATGGTGGTAGTCACGGAATAGAGTATCGAGTACTGAACCCCGTTAAGAATCAAAATACTGATCACGTCGGGGTACATCAATATCCGGAGCGGGTTCAAAAAAGGTGTGAAAGGGGGTGCTGGCAGCTGCGCCACCCCGGTCCGCCGACCAGCTCCGACCAGGAGAATGAGGGGTCGATACAACTTCGGCGGAGTTATGCTGCCATCATCGACGAGGAGTCGCAATGTCTCTGGGATAAATCTGATGATTCCATGAGACATGCAAAGGAGACGAACGACAACGACGCACAGTATCATGAGAAGCAAACATCCTGCAGAGACAATGCAAAGGGACCAAAATATCCAACTGCATCAAACGTAACAAAGTGAAAACCCGTGTTTTTACAGGCAGTGGACTCACCGCCATCCTAAGGTTTGAGTAAGAACGCCCCCTATGACGGGTCCAAGAGCGGGTCCACACTAGACCCAATAAGTCAACATTACTTCCCTCTCATGAAACGACATGCCATTGGACCGATAGCGAACAACGCATAGAAACTTCCACGCTCAGCACGAATCGTGATATCAGCAATGACTCCAGCACCTGTCGCAGCTTCAATACCGTGATAACGCAGTTCGCATTTGAAGCATACCCAAAGCGACTGTGCTCGCAGATCCAGCGGCCTGAATGCACCGGAGAAAAACCAGCAACCAATAGTCCGAGGTTGGAACCAAGGCAAGACCGATGCAAGCTACGACTAGGACAAGCATGCATACGAGAAGGATCGGGCGTCGTCCGAGACGGTCCGATAACGAACCCCAGATCATGGGAGCTAAATGCGAAAGAATAATCAGTCTCGAACAGGCAAGTAGCTGACCTAGATTATGTGACTTACAGACACCTTGCATAACCATATACATGGTAATGGTCAAGTTAATTAGCTCGATGGGCTTGTTAAAGGCGGTAGCTATATCAGGAATTGCAGGAAGGTATATATTAGCCGTCAATGTACTAGAGAAATATCGTTGAGTTAAAGTTCATCACCAAAACCAATCTGGATCTACCTTAAAAATGCAGCTAAGGATGCCACTGACACGAGGAACCACTTTTCTGGATAGGTGTAGATGCTATATGGCTTTTCTGCTTCCTGTTTGGTGTGAGCACAGGACTCCTGTGGAAGAACACCTGATGCATCGGCAGAACCCTCGTACAAAAGATGAGGGCTGCCAGTGAAAGACCCATTATTGGGCAGTGAACGTCCGACTCGTTCGATAGTCATGCGAGCAGAATTTTGCCTCGCTGCACACTAGCAAATCAACGTGAAGCAGGACGAAAACCAAGAATGAGCTGAGGTATCCTGGGCTGTGATAAGGCTTTCCAGGAACCGAACACCGTTCAATGGGATACCGTGATAGTTACCCGAGAACAGTTTCATTGCATTAATGCGGCGGGCATAAGGTCAGCTTCTAGTCGAATTATTTTAGTCCTCATCGGTAGGCGTAACTCACAATCTTGAAGATGTGCGATCATAATGGCCTTTACATAAGGCAACAAATACCACTCGCTGTGTGATTGGAATCAGCATACCATCGTCATGGGTGCAAAAATAAAAGATTTGTAGACTCGTGGATATCCATTTCCAAGTCACTCGTGTCTGGATGGGCACCGACTATTGACTCCAAGTCGCTTGTCTTAGTGCTACATCGGCAAATGTGAGAATCTCCAACCATTCTTAGTCAGTCACTTTTGAAGAGCGCCTCCGATTCCCCAATCCAGTCCGAGTCGTTCGTCTGTGCTGCTTATCGGATCCTTTACGGATGGCGACGATGGACCCCCATGGTGGACGAGTTCACCATGGAGAACCGCATGGTGGCGTACAAAATCCTGGCGGAACGCGTCGAAAGGCCCTCTTCCAGGTTGACAACCTGTGAGCTCGTAGCAGGCAGGAATCCTCCCTCCCTCCTCACTCGTCGAACCCAAATCGAAACCACTCAGGCCGGGGTCGTGCCACAGCCAACTCCCTCGCCTAGTCGAGAGTGGTAGCCACCTAAACGGACTCGGAAGGGCGACGGTCGGGGTAGCGGCAGCCCCCTGACGAGAGCTTTCGCAGGCTCGAAACCGCACCCAATCCGTCCCCTCCCCATCCTCTGCTGCACTGTATGACACCCGCGTTAGCCCAGCTCTGATCCTCTGAGAAGAGCGCCCGACGGAACCAGCACGATGGCACTGGCAGCCTGAGACGTCCCTCGTCGCACACAGACTCAACACTGCGGCACTTCGTGCCCCAGTCCCCCAACTTTCCTCCTCTCCCTGATGGTGTCGATAAAATGACCCATTTATCTGAGAATCTGTAGCAGAAGAGTTTGTTTACGTACAGCACCGATGACCGTTATATAGCCAACGCTACGACCCGTAGGAACCCATCCTCGAGGATGTGGCGAAGCCAGCACCGGGGAACCCGTGCTCCACCGATGACCGAAAACCTCGAGAAAGATCGAACACGAGATGGTCCAGCAAAATACGGTTTCAGGCGGTTGGTTCGCTCAACGACCAGAGATTTTCTCGATTATTTACTCCACCAATCCATGGGCTTCTAAACTACGTATCCTATTCTCCTTAACGCCGCTCGAAAAAAGGTCGGAAAGTCTTTTATCACAGCGATCCTGACTGCGCAACTAATCGAAGTCGAAACCTCAATCAACAGTCGAACACAAAATGTAATATCTACTAGTACATGGCCGTTTGTCAAGTGGAGCCGCTGGTTCACTTGTAGCGTGGGTACACAAATGTTCGAGTGTTGTGCTCCACTACTACCACCACGTCGTCATAGCCGACATCAAACTCGCCCTTCCTGACGATGCCGACGCTCACGAGTTGACCCCGCCTGCACCGATCACTGAATAGGGATCAGCGAGCACAGAGAACAGTACCGCTTCCTCCCCGTACGTCCGTCCAGATTGACCCAACCTGGTCTCACTCACCACAACCCAGATCGCCAGTGTCTCTCGCATTATGAGACAGTCCGTCTCCTTGACCGCGAAAATCGCCAAAGACGCCAAAGACTAGTCCATGTTTCTGTCCCAGCTCAGTGCTCAGTAGGTGGGGAACATAGTCATAGGACATACAGCGATGAATTGGATGAACAAAGGAGGGTGCCACATGGGATCCGACTTGATGTTGCCGGGGTTGACCGAGGTGGATACAGTGCCTTGGTCGGCGTACCGACGTGCCAGCTGACTCAAACACCACGTTTCCCTGCCACGACATGTCATGTCAAGCGCTCGAGAATGGTTGGTGTGACGTGCAAATTTACCCTGCGCATAGAGCATGTTGGAAAGGCATCTTTGTGCTGCAGGCGAGTCCTTGGATGTGTTCAAGCCGAGGCAGTCAAAATGGTGACCAGGCGACGAGGTGGTGATAATGCGGGCCTTGCTAACTGGGTTCGTCTCAACGGTGGTAATCATTGTCGGGAGGAGAAGCCTTTTCAAGTAAAGGTGGCCTGCCTCGTGTGAGGGTGGCAAGTACGGAACGAGTGATAGGCCTACCTGCGTTTCTTTGCTGCACCAACGATCAGCACCGCACGACTCTAGAAAGAAAAACATACATGAAAAACTCTTCAGCAGCTGCTTTGACAGTCTGCAGGTTGGCCAAGTGAAGGTACAAGAAGGCAGCTTCATTGTTCGTTTCTTCTTCGAGCTCACGAATCGTGTCTTCTGATTATGCCCAGTTCCGTGCAGCAATATAAACCCTTGCCCCACGAGCGAGAAGTACCTTGACAAGGCCTTCAGTACAATACTATGGAGCATGAGAGAGAAAAACATACCCGTTTCCCTGCCAATACCGGTGTCAACACCCGTGATGACGATCTAGCTCGCAAGGTCAGGGATGTCTTGCAGGTCAAAATTAGTTTGCGCGGGAGAGCTTCGTAAAGCAAGGCTATGAGCGCACGAATCATGGTGGTGGTCATGTTTGTCAAGGCATCTTCGTGGATGTCTTTCCTACTGTCCGACTCTGATCACTTCACGACATGTATGCAAGCGATGACCGGAATATCAAACACGGGACGACGATGAATTGTCCATAGAACTACTGATAGGACTTCTTGCAACTGGGTTGGCTCAACTGTCTGAGGTCCTTTCAACAATTCGTTCGGTACGAGTCGACGACCGGATAGCGAATCGAAAACCGAATGTAATATCTAAGTAGTCAAGCGAATTAATGGAATGCTCTCGGGTTGTTAACGCGATCGACAGCCAGATCTTAGCAATTCGTCCCATCGTACATGGGGCTCAAACCGCACTGAGTATCGTATGGTCGCACTAATCATTGATAGGTCAGATTTCCAGGCTCTATTACCGTCAACTCTCTTCGAGTACACCCACATGGGTGTGGAAATGGTGCGACCAACGCAGTTCCCGCTAACAATTCTTTCTTCAACGTTATTGTCGCTGAAAAACAATCATTAGGCCTCGCTGCAAGTCATACTCGTCCGTTGGCGACTGAGCCTATGCTACTCCATCGCCGACATTATGGTTCGTCACCCGACTAGACATGATCTTTTCATCGCTCTTGACAGTGGACGGAGATGCAAGTACGAGAAGACCTAAGTATTACGACGTGGTTCCAAGAAATCGGTAAAAGACGAGACGAATTCCAAAGACTAACTGGAACTCGGACAACCCGACAGATATCTATGTATCAGGTTATCACACACGACTGTGAGCGGGCACGATCTGAGGCCGCGAGGCTCGAGCGACAGGCTAGAAATAATATGAATACTCCAGTCGAGAATACGAGACTAGGAAGGGACTACTGTACCTAGAAATAATATGAATACTATCTA